>PVKS010026761.1:0-28272 GCA_004027875.1 Aplodontia rufa
GAGATCTCTCAGCTTCCTCTCACAGAGGATGTCGGGACCTGCTGCTCTTCAAGGGCCACCTTAGCTATGCAAACTTCAAGGTAGGGGCAGGGGTATGGCTACTGAGTTCCAAGTGCAGCTCTGTGTCAGGGATACAGACACCTGGCCCTGGCACCTGTCCATGCCACTCTTCCCAGCTGGTGGTGTTCACACCTTCAGGGTTCAATGGCTGGGTTTGCTTGTGGAGCCTCAGCATAAGGTTGAGATTTACACTAAGTCCATGGTGTACAGTGGATAACTGAAAAAGTGACTTCAACTGGTATCCTTTTTGAGAACTTCACTTTTTAAAAATAGATTTACATATTTTTAAAGCAATAAAAAATATGACTAGTACATTAAAGTCATGCATTTCGAATGCTGTGTAGAGTCTGTTTTGATTTTTCAAATATATGTTTCAAATTTTTAAAAGTGAGTCAGTTTATACTAATATATCTTGTAATAGTCTAGGTGGTTGGAAACATTGCAAAAATCTTGACAATGATAAAAATAATCTGAAATTTGAAAATGTTGTCTAAATGAGGAATATTTCTTGCGTTATTGAATACTATCTACTGTCCCACCCCAACACTCCTTTTTAAAAAAAAACTTTATTTTTGAAGAGAGGGCAGGGGCTGGAGTGGTGGCTTAGCAGTTACGATGCTTGCCTGGCATGGTGGGTGCGTGGATTCAGACCACAGCACCACGTGCCCAGTTTCATGCAATGAAGGAAGGCTGCATGAAAAACTAAATAATAAGGATTGTTTCTCTCTTTCTCTCTCTCTGTCACTGTCTCTCTCTCTTAAAAAAAAAAAAAGAGAGAGAAGGACAGTGAGAGAGAGAGAGACAGAGAGAGACAGAGAGAATCAATTTTTATTGAGTTTTTCACATGGCTTTTGTTGCTCTAACACTTAGTTGTGTGCATGGGTGCTGGGGTTTGAATCCATGTATTTGTGCATGCTGGACAAGCGCCTCAACTGCCAAGTCACTGCTCCAGCCCCCTCAACACTCCTTTTTAAATAAATGATTAGACTTCAAAGTGGTAAAACATAAAATCAAAAGAGGGAGTTATGTCATGATCCCATTTACCTACCAGGTAAGGCTGGAGAATGATGTTCTAGCCGTGCTCAGATCCTAGGAAAAGAATAGGAACATGTGGGATTCCTGGATACCCTTAGTCCACCTCCCTAAAGGCCCCAGGAGAGGTTCAGTGAAGAGATGGCCGCATGTGCTTTGCCCCCGCATTCACCCACCTTGGCTCTCAAGCTTTTGACACCTTGCACTGGGGTTCAGGTGTCCTGCTGGGAACAGGAGGCCCAGGCAGGAAGATGAATCCTCAAAGCTTTGCTGCTGTTGCTTGGGCAGTGGGTACACAGCCATTATGGTTGATGCTGAATTTACTAGGTGTGAAACTACTTGGCAGAGAAAGTCTTTTGGAAGATACCTAACCATTCTATTTTCATGGTACTTCAGCTTACCTTCTCTAGATTTGCCACAATTGGTTCTTAAAAAAGACCAAGTTAGCAGAATAGGATAAGACATGCAAGGCTCAGAAGGTTTGGGGGCTTTGGTCTACAGGGAAGAGCCCATCAGGGCAAAAGCATGATTGTCCTGGACCAGCATCTTGATTCTGGACCATCAGCAAGCTATAGGAGTGGTTTTGGAGACACGAATAACTTCTGTAGCAGTCATCCAGGGGGCTGTTAGAGTCTTGTACCCAAGAGGCAGGGCTCATTATCTTTTGAGCTGTCATGTTTTCCTTGACTGAATTCCAAACTGGCCTCAGAAGACGATTCCAAAAAACCCCAGTCCAACCTGCGGGAAAGGACTCTGGAGACGCTGAGCTCGTCTGTTTCATTTTCAGGCCAGGCTCACTTTCAGGGCCAATACACATCCAGCAAAAGATGGCTCCACCCAGAGACTTTCCTTCAAAGGACACTGTAATGCTAGAGTGGTATTTTCCAGGATGTCCCTCAGGAGCATCAGGCTAACAGGGCATTTCTGGGTAAAGATCAGACCTAAGGGACCCAAGAGATAGATCACAGACCTATCCCCACACCTATCCCTGGTTTGATTCTACTCTGCCTATGCCCCATCACCCAAATCAGAGGAAGTAGGTCTGAATTTGCCATTTTATTCTTGGTCACACTTTCTCTAATACTGCTGCCTCTGAGTAGATAGGTTTCAGTTTCGAGCTCCATTCAAGTTTCTAAAATCAGAGTACAATAGTTCCTCCTTACTCAAGGTTTCATTTTCTGTGGTTTTGGTTGTCTACGACTAACCACGATCTGAAATTAGGTGGAAAATTCCAGAAATAAAGTGTTTATAAATTTTAAATTGTGTGCCAATCTGAGTAGTATGATGAGATCTCTCATTATCCTACTTCATTGGGCCCAAAGGGAATCATCCCTTTGTTGAACATATTCACACTGTGTACACGATCTGCCTGTTCATCACTTCGTAGATCTCTCAGATAGCAGATGGAAAACAATAGTTAGCGTAGGGTTTGGTACCATCTGTAGGAAAGAGGGGACTAAGATTTACACCTAGGTCTACCTACCATATCTGAGTAATAGTGTGAGCCTGATTGTGTAGATAGCACTGCCTTCGGTGGTGCTTGGCATTAGACACCTTTTGGTTGTTTTATCTTTACAACTACCCTGTGAAACATGCTCAATGTTAAACACGTTCCTGGGACTTGGGAACCGAAATCCCCAATCTATTACTTAGCTGAACTGGTATTTAAATCTACTCTAAAAGAAGGCTTTTCCTGGTGAATGATGAATTCACCATATAAAGTTCAGTACACTCAGTTAAATTTGAGTTTCAGGTAACAAGTTGGTGTTTATTTGTTGTTTTTTTTTTTTGTTTCAGGATAAGTATTTTCCAGATATTTCATGGGGTATACTGATGCTAAAAAGAATTATAGATTGTTCTTCTAAAATTCAAACATGCCTGAACATCCTGTATTTTTCTTTGGTGGGTCTGACCACTGTAATACCAGGCTGTACTCCTCAGAACATAAAAGAACCCTACCCTGTGGGCTTTCTGACTTAGCCTTTGGGACTCCTGGACAGACAAGTTCTGGAATCACCCACCTTCTCATTGAGGGGATATTTTGTTTGTTTGTTTGTTTGTTTAAAGAGAGATTTGCTGGAACATGGTGCTTTAAAGCAATAAAGGAAGCTTCCTTTGCTCGTTTTCTGCTAGGAGCAGCTTAACACAGCACCTGCCCTGATCCTACCCTTCCAGAAACAGTCCTGGCTGTGCCCAAGCATGGGGCCAGCAGTTGTCTTCTCTAAGCATCACCAGCCCTGATCTCCCTCTAGTCCTAGCAATGGTATTACGAAGCCCAACTACTGCAGTCTTTCATCCTGTTTTAGATGGCATGAGCTGCATATGGGAAGAGAAAGTGATACCCCAGGAAAGAGCCTGGTGGATTTCTGCAGACAAGCAAAGAGACCAAGAGCTGCTTTGGGTTGCGGAGAGGGTCTGGGCCTGCTACTTGACAACTTCCTCTGCCCCACCATCTGAATCAGAGAAGCCAGAATTCAGTCCCACTGGCCCTACTTTTTCCAAGGAGGGGCTTGTACTTCTTTCTCTACCCTCCAGAGACTGTGGCCAATCTGAGTCTTGCTTTATAGGTGCACTAGATGACATTACACAGAGAGGCTTCTCAGAGAGATGCTTTAAAACCAAGCACAAAGCCAGGCCCCACTGATAGCCTGGCCCAGAGAATTTAAATAGGAGTTGCACTCAGATGTGAAGGACTTCCTAGTGCCTCTGAATTATCCACCTCTGAATTATCCACCCGTCTATCCTTTTATATACTCTCTCATCTATTTGCACAATCATCCATCCGTCCATCCATCCCTCTCCCTCCATTCATCTATTTACCACCTTCTCCTACTATGTTAGGTTTTGATCACAGATTATCTGAGAAAATTAGCTTTAAAGAAGGAAAGGCTTATTTTAGTTCATGGTGTCAGAGGTTTCAGTCGATGATTTCTTGGTCCTGTGGCCTTACGCCTGTGGCAAGGCAGTTGTTGTGGTTTGGATCTGGAAGGTCCCTCGAAGGCTCCTCTCAACAGTGCCATCAGCTGGGGAATATCCTTCAATACATGAGCTTTCGGGGTCACATTTAAAATACAAACCATAACACCCATGCATTGGTGTAATCATCCATCCATCCATCCACCCATCCATCCATCCATCCATCCACCCATCCATCTATCCACCATCATACCTGCCCATCTATGCATTCTTCCATGAGTCATTTGTCCATTATACATCCATCCATCTACTTATTCATCCATCTGCCTACCATCATCTATCTATCCATTCATCCACTCCCCCACCCCTCCATCTTCTATCCATCATCATCCATTCATCTACCAACCATCTGATTGGCTCTCCCCCTTCAGCTACTGTACATCAGTACTTCACAGGTACTCTAACCCTGAGAGGCCCTTTCCTTGAGGAAGAGAAAGACATGTTTCTTGACAGGCAGGGGAAAATAACAAGTGTCAAGGGCCCCAAACCTGGAGATCATATATGAAGCCTTATTCTTGAAGCAAATGAAAACCTTCACCTTTCTCTTTGCTGAAGGAATGATGCTTTCTGGATGGGAAGGAGGACTTCCTGGGGATTGCCCACCCAAGCAGGTAAAGAGAGCAGTATCTGAATACACTTCATCCCCCATGCCCATCCATGATTTTCCTCCATAAATTACAAAAGAAAAAAAAAGCAAAAGAAAGAAAAAAAATAAGAAAGAAGAAAACCTTTATTTCTCTGTTTACTCCTCTGCATTTAATAAGCAGTTGTTAACATGACTGAAACCATCTGATGATTTTTACCAATGGAAAAATCTCCCTACAGGGGCAATAAAGCAAATATTCAAGACACAGAGAGGCAGTCATAAAAGGCATTACCCTGTTGTAAACAGAGGCGGGTTGTGGTGATCTATTACCCCTGCCTTGGCAACATTTAGCAGTTCTGGGATTCCAGGAGAGGCTCTGACCCGAGGCAATATTTACTTCTGTGGCTTTTTCGGCAGGTCAGTGTGGGTATAATTCTGTCTACCAGTTGACTGGAGTTGAGGTTTTGAGCAGGAAGCCCAAGCCCTGAGCACTCATAACTCAGGAGGAGTAAGGCACCCCTACCTGTGGTGTGCCAAGAAAAGCACATCACACTGTCCCAGATGAATGGGATCAGCATCCCTGCACACCCAGGCCATGATCAGCTGGGATGCCTGGTCTGTTTGTACTTGGGCCAACAGTGCCACTGGTTGGTGTATTTGTCGACTATATTTTACCCTAGAGCTCTTGGAAGGACTGTCTTTGTTTGGTCTATCACCATGCTTCTGGTAGTCTTAGCTGAAGTCCATCTCATACATCTAGGCAGAGACCATTAGGCCCCACAAAGAATCTAGTAAGCCCCACATCCCAGGGACAGGCATTCCTTCACCAGAGACCAAGTGCTAAGCTTGCTCTTCAAGTGGCCAGAGTTAGCCAGAAGGTCTCATGTACCGGTGTGACCAAGGAATAGATTTAATGATCACAGATGACCATCAGCTCTGCAAGCTTCCCAGTGGAACTGCAGGGTAGGTATGTTCACTCCAGTTTTCGGAAGTAACACTCATGCTCAGAGGAGGAGATCACCTCCCAACACAACATAAGCCAGCTGTGCAGTAGGGGCTCTGACCAGGTCTCCCAATGTGGGCTTTTCAGTTCCCCCAACATGTACCCTGGTCTGGATGTGGAAGTAGTTGGTCTTTTGGTTGCTTTGGACTCAGAACTGCAGACTCCTTCCCCATCCAAAGGCTGCATTTGCTAGTGTGGATTAGAGTCTGTGAATCACAATCAGACTCTGCTCAAGAGCCAAGAAGAGATAGTTTAAACCTACGGAACAATTACAAAGACTAGAATAAGTCCCGTGTCCCCTCATTCTATGTCCACAATCTGTCTTGGGGTCTGCAGCGCCTCAAGGCTCAAGTTAGCCAGAGGTTAGCAGCCTGGGACTGACTGGGCACCCTGAGGCCACAGCACCAACTCTTACTCTTCCATGTCAACCAGTGCCTCCCTGGGGGGCTCTTGGTATGGTCTCTAGGGATCTGAAGAGGAACTCGCTCAGCTCTGTCTTCATATACCTGAAAGGATTATGGTAAGTTCATACACAGGCACTAGGTTCTAGAAAGGAATAATGTAGATAGACTTTGGAGGGTTACAGGAGCTGGAGCTGGGAAAACGGGACAGTTCTTTCTCTGGTGACATGAAAAGCTCTAAAGGTGAAACTTTTCTGACCTGCAAAAAATCAGGAAATGACAGCATTTACTGTTATTATTATTATTTGAGTCTTCTAATTTATAGTGGTAGTTGATTTATGCACATTGGTCTCTGCTGTGGACTGGTAGTGAGGCAGGCTATTCATCTTAATTATTTTCATTAGAAATCTTGGACTAAAGATCCAAAGGAGATTGCTCAGGTGAAGGTGGGAGGACTGGTTCCTGGGAGTGTCAACTATGTGATCTCTGAAGACGGGTGCAGAGCTGGGAGTATTGCCAAGTTTCTGCCATATCCTCCAGGGGATTTAGCCTTAGTAAGTGTGCTAGTCTGCTTTCTGTTACTATGATAAATGCCTGAGGTAATCAACTTAAAAACAAAAGGTTTATTTTGGTTCATAGGTTTATTTTGGTTTAGTCCACAGTCCATTGACCCCATTGATTTTGAATATGTGATAAGGCAGGGAGCATGTATTGGAGCAAAGCTGCTTACCTCATGACTGGTAAGGGGAGAGAGAGAGAGAGAGAGAGAGAGAGAACAAGGCTGGGGTCTTTGAGGTCATATCCTCAGTGACTAGAAGACCTTTCTCTAGACCCCATCTCTTAAAGTTCCTGCCACCTCCCAATAGCACCAAGCTGGGCACCAAGCCTTAAACACAAGGACCTCTGGGGAACATTTAAGAGCCAAACTACATGAACAAGACACTGGAAAAGCAATCACTTGTAAACAGCCACTGTAAGCCTCCCGCAGATTTCCTGAAGATCTGAAGCCTCCTAGACTTAACACAAGAGTGTTTAAATGCAGGTGTCTGCAGATGGCTAGATCCTGGGTCCAGATAAATATCAAGGAAAACAGTTTTATCCTCTTGCTGCTCTTAGCTTGCCTCTCTCAACAGATCCTCAAATGAGAGCTTGTATTCTGTAAACTCAGACTCCAGAATCTGAGCAATCATGGTCTCTAAGAACCATTCTGCATACAGGCCCAAAGCTCATGAGAGAAGGGAGCAAAGACAAACTGGTTTCTTTATCCAGGGTCCAGTTCTCTGTAATTATTGGGAAAAGGAAGGCAGAAAGCAGAAAAGAGGAACAGGAAGGTAGAGAACTGCACTGAGATCTGGGGAGGGAATCTGTGTTCCTAGAGTGGCTTCTTAGTGGGAGGAAGAGGGTGCATGCGTGTTTCTGCATCTGTCTGCATCACTGGGCAAAACCTCCAATTCCAGGATCTTTGTGAAAGCAGCTGAAGACAGGAAAGACTGGTGCTGCTTCCACCTGTCCCTCCTTACCTCCTGGGCCATAAAAGTGAGGCCCTCTCCTTCCTGTACCCCACCCAGCCAGGCCATGTGTGTTATCTCTGCCCCAGAGAACATCTGGGGCCAGGAGGTAACCCGGGCTGTGAACAGCTGGGCCAGTTCCAGGAATGACAGGAGACCAGGAGGGAAAAAAAAAAGAACTTGTTTATTCAGGCAGAAAGCCAATGTGGAAAATTTGGCTTGCATCTCCCCAGATGGTAGATGTGTTCAGTTTGAAGATAAGAAAAAAGGAAGAAACTGGATGGAGAACCACTCTTCAGGCCTCACAGTGGTACACTCCCCACATAAGCTTGGAGGAATATCACCCATGCCCAGTGGTGACATACAGTATGTTCCCAGGAATATCCTTCCCTTCACCAGCCTGGCCTGTGTGACTGTGTCCGCTGCAGAGCCAAGAGAGCTGCTTGGCAGATGACAAGCTAAGCTCACATGATGACCAAGGAGGAGAGAGGTACACTGGGCATTGCGGCCAGTCAGAATCTCTACCCAACACATCTAGGAATAGAACTCCTATAGCCTATTTGGCTACAGATTTGGGGTGCTTTGGAGCCCAGCACAGGTCTGGGACTCCTACTTTCCATCTCTAGCAGTTGGATCAGGAAGGGTAAGTTAATGTGGATCAAGGTCAGCCAGCAGCCACAACTCTGAGCTCTTGTCCCCATCCTCACACTGTGTGAATTTTATTATCTTTAGTGACCAATTCATGCCAAGCCATCAATGTCACATCACCAACCCTAGCAGTGCTCTGATCACCAGAACTCCCACATCTCTTCTGTACCTGTGCCTTTCAGGTACCCAGCACCTTTCCTAAGAGCTTGCCAGTGTCCTTGTCACCACTGCTGTGGTGAGGATACACTCCCTCTACAGGGGTCTCCTGGGAGCGTCTGCCTTTTCTTTGGTGGGTCCTTACAGTTTGGATCTTCAGTGTTTATGAAGACTATATGTTGAAGTTTTGATCCAGAGCCTGAGGTACTTTTGGAAGATGGTGGAACCTTCAGAAAGTGAGGTCTAGTAGGAGTAAGTGAGGTCACTGGGCATGGATTTGAAGAGAATATTGAGAACCTGTTCTCTCCTCTTTCTCAGTTTGTTTCCTGGCTGCCATGAAATAGATCTTACCATGCACTCTTGCCATAATGCACTGTGCTTCCACAGGATCCAATGCAACAAGGCCAAATGACAATGGACTGTGACCATGAACCAAAGTAAACCTTTCCTCCTTTTTTGGGGGGATGAGTTGCTGGGGATTGAACCTCACATGTGCTAGGCATTTGCTATACCACTGAGCTACATCCTAGCCCTTTCTATTTAATTTTGAGACAAAGTATAACTAAGCTGCCTAGGTTAACCTTGAACTTGCAATCCTACTGACTCAGCCTCCTGAGTAGGCTGGGATTATAGGCATGCACCATCATGCCTGGCTTTCTTTCCTCCTTTTAAATTGTCTTTCTGAGGTATTTTGTCACAGTGACTAACACATGGGATGACTATAGATCCTGGAAGAAGCTAACCCCAGGGTACAGCTTTCATGTAGAAGTCTGACCAGACACCCCACATGCTGGGAAAGCTTGTCCACTTGTCCACTGGAGGAGCAGTCCTGAGAATCCCAGGAATGGTAGGGGCAGGATAAGGACCAGACTTGATATTCCTGGGACTCCACGTGGTTACACATCCCTCTCTGGCAGACAAGGAAACAGAGGCTCACAGAGTATGTCACCAGTGAACAGAAAACATGTGAGTTTTAACACAGTGAACTATCAATCCTGGATTTCCTGTTTCTTCTTCCTGCCATCATATTGTCAGGTTGAATGAAAGAGGCATCTCAGAGTAATTGGCTGCTTCTTGCTTGGGCCAGAGACTTGAGCTACAGCCAGCATGTGCAGGTGTCCCAGAGAGGAGCTAGGGAGGGATGCAGAGGAGTAAGGGTAGCCCCTCAGCAGTAATTTGAAAGGTTTGATAGAGGAAACACATCTTAGCTAAATATGCAAGGATGAAAGATTTTGAAAAAAAAATAGAGATGAAGTGGGTGGAAGGAGAGAGTTTGAGGAGCAGAAAAATGAGGGTGAGGCCTAGGGTCATGTTGGGGCAGCAAGAAGCAATTGGGAGTAGAAGATGCATGAGGGACAATCATGAGGCCAAATGGGGAGGGATGTAGGGACCAGGTCTAAGAGCTGAGTGTCACACCAAGGAATAGGGAGGTACCCTTCAGTACTTAGTGTCCATATGTCCCCAGCCAGTGGGCACCAATGGGTTTGCCACTGACAGGAATGGTGACTTCTCTAGTTCACTGGAGCTCCCACTTCCCCGTGGCCCAGCTCCTGAAACCATCATAGGATGGCCAGGAAGTTCAAGGTATGCTTTCATGTCTGGCCTATACAACCATTTGGTCTCATTGTTGGCACCAGCCCCAAAGTCACTGTCAGTGCCTGGGACTGAGCCCCGTGCCACTCAAGCTCCCCAGGCATGAACTTTGCCCTCCTTTGTGCACAGTGTGCGGGGGCCCTTTTTTTCTTGTTTGTGCTCTTCTTTCAGACAGGATGACATGCCTACAGATCTTCAGTCTGCCTTCAATCCCCATTTTGGTCATTTCAGATTCATGCAAAGGGACCTGATCAGAAACCGGAAGCCCTACCTACAGCCTTCCTGTTCCTTCACCTATCACTTAATGCTACCTCGCTCTTCTCTCCAGATATCCTCTACCAGCTTAGCCTGGCAGGACATGCCCAGGATGACCCAAGGGTAGCCCAGATGGACCACAGTTAGGAAGGCTGCAGAGATTTGCAGGCAAGAAGGAGACTCCTGTAAGTTTTGAGAACAGAATGACGGAATGTCTCCCTCCCTCCTGCCCTCGCTCTCTCTCTGTATTAACACGCAGCAAATTTATTTGGGAGTGCTGCAAGAGTCACCTGTGGAGAAGGAGGGAAGGAAGCACGATTGTGCTGAGGGGACAGTGGGCTGTGATGCAGTTTCATTAAGTCCCCAGTCAGTTCTAAGGAAGCTGTAGACATTGAGGTATTGTGACTCTCATGCTCCTACTCTGACAGGTTGCTAGATGCTGCTGCCCTGGGAAGAGGAAGTCAGAGGAGTTACTCTGGGCAAAGTTGCTCTCTTCAGTGGAGAGCAGTCTCTAGTGGCGTGGCTGGCAAGGGCTGCCAGGTGGCCACCAGCCATGGACAGTCCCATTACTTTGGAGAAACTAATCCCTCAGGCCTAAACAGGGCCTTGGTGGGCATCCCAGAATCCTCTACAGTCTACCACTTGCCTTGCTGAACTATGTCTCAGAAGGGACTTTGTGTTAGGAGTCTGGCCAGTGACAGAACTGGATGTGGACTTGGAAGAATCCAAGAGGCCCCAGAGGCACACCAGAGGCCCCTATGTGTGGGTGGCCAGGTTGGACAAGCTGGGTGGACAGAGCCTTTGTGACATCTCAGAGTGTTTAGTGGAGTTTCATAGGACACCTTTTAGGCTAGTGGTTTGGCTGAGTTGAAGTGATTTTGAGAAACGTATATCATGAAAATAGCAGGAATATAAAAATTCCACCAGCTTGTTGGAGCACAATGCCTTCAAACCCTTTGCAAGGGGTTTTGTATTAGTCAAACATTTTTATGGTCACAAGTGACTGAAACCCAACTGAATTAACACAGGCTGGGGCGGAGGAATTTACTAGTTCTCATAAATAGACTAAGGAAGGAAAGGGAGGGGAAGGGAGAGGCGGAGGGGAACAGAAGAGGAGAGGAACAGAAGAGGAGAGGAGGGAGACTGGCCTCAGGGAAGACTAGATCTCCCACTTTTCTGCCTCCCTCTTCCCTTTCATATCTGAGGAGCAGGTGCTCTTGGAAGCGGAGTAGGGGAGCATTCGTATTTCCACAAGGACTGCCACTGGAGTCCACCTGGGGTGCAGTAGATCTTGGTCCTGTGACCTGCACTGTACCTCAGCTGCTGGGATGTCAATGAGCACAGCTAGAAAGAGGACTTGATTGTTCATTGAGAAACTTCAGATAATGTAGCAAAAGCATAGAAAATAAAATAACTGTGTGATTATGGTGCAGCCTCTCCTAACATCTTTTTTTTTTTTTTTCCTGTATATTGCCAGGGAACTCCCTGTCACAGAGGTCAATGTTTCTAACCGAGGTCTGCATATAGGAAGATTAGGAGTTGCTGAGATTTCCTAGGCCCTCTAGATTGGACTCTCTAAAGATTCCTCTTTTCTATTCAGAAGTTTATAGTTTAAAAATAATATACTCAAGTGTTACCAAAAATTATTTAAAAGAGGAAAATGCTTAGGTTGACACTCAAAATTCCACAAAATTTGAAACATGCATTCATAACTATGAAATGCTTAAAACTCTTCAAACCTCCCCGTTGACGTTAGAAGAAAACGCACGGGAATTGGCAAGCAATAAGCCGGATTCTGGCCAGGTTTGGAATCCCACCCAGGCTCTTGCAGCTGGCCAGCAGCAAGAATGTGATGTCTCTCTATTCCTTAATGCTGGATTTTCTCACCACCCACTAGGGTACCTGCAACTTCTGGACAGAGGCGATGATGCCCTTCCTCCGGACATGCATCTTGACCAAGCCCAGCCTGGATGGCGGGTGGTGTTGGAAGGCTCATATGATTGCTTGGTGGTTTCTGGAATTCCAGGTTCACCCAGGTCTCTCCACTAGGAGTTCAAAGTAGATAGAGTCAGGTAAGAATGGCCTGAATGACAACCAGCCACCATGTGACTCAGGGGTCAGGTCCAAGTGTCACCAGCCTTCACACAGAGGTGCCACCAAGTCCATGATGATCATTTTCACCACTGTCTTCTAATGTCTGTGATACCTTCAGTGTATGGAACATAGTGATGTTAGGATTATTGAACACCTACTATGCATCAGTGCATTCCTGGGAAATAGACATATCTATTTTAATTGACTCAAATTATATGAAACACACATTTTTATCATGATTTAGTAACCTAAGAGAGAAATATGCTCAGGAGACATTAATGACCCACCCAGCCGTAGAATTGTTGAGTGACCAGGATGAAAATTTGGGCTGTCTGATGGAAGCCTGTGAAGGCCACACTGCCTGGATCTGTCAGGCAACAGTTCCTCCTGCTGTGTTCCAGGGAAAGTCCCTTAATACTCAGCCTGTGAGCCAGCATCCCCATTTGCAAACAGAGCTGAGTAAAGGCTTTTACTGCAAGGGTTAAGTGCATGCAAAGCTACCTCATAAACTATAGTAGTGTCCTTTTGCACTTTAAAGAGCCAGGATTCTTAGCATCTCAGCTGGTCCCTCTTCAGGGCTATACAGGTAATGAGAGCAAGCCCATTCGCTTGCTTCATATTTATTTTAAAACCCCTCTAGCATAAGAATCATGTGAGCCGCTGTCTCCTCATACCTCTCCTCTAATATAGCTCCTATTTTTATCTATTTGTGGTTTTGCAAACAAGTCCCTGATTTTGAATTCCAGAGGATCAACTAGATCTCATAGACTACCCCCAACCAGGGCCTCATCTCTCCCATTTTGGTGTGTACATGGCCAGGGGTGTGAAGCACTTAGGACCCTCTGAGCTCCCATCAGTTCTCCGGTGCTCACTGAATGGACTGAGGGTAGATGTGAGAAAAAAAGTTGCATGGCCTACACTAAGTCAATAGCAGTCAGAGATGGAACCTGATCCAAGAGGTCAGTGCTGTCAGACTTGACAACGAGAGCTGTGAAAACAAGGGAAGCTGATCCCCAAACCCCATGCAGCCCTGGTGCGCCCCGTGGAAAAAGGACCAGAGGTTTTTGCTATGAAGACCTCAGAAATCCTGCCCCTTTCCTGATCTGTAAACAGCTAAAGTCCAGGGACAATACAGGTGCCAGACACTTCTTCACCCCTAATGAGGCCATCAAGGCTCACTCCATTGACATCTCTGTCACGGAAGACTGAGCTCAGATGCACTTTAAGGTAGATGTTTCTGTTTGCTTCCACCCCAAGCAGAGCAGGACTGAAGGGCCCCTGTATTCCACACCAGCCTTTCAAGGCCCATTAATAAGGGGCCCGGGGGCAGGATCATAAACATGGCCAACTCCACAACCCACCAAGGCCAGAAGAGCAGTGAGGGCTGCATTAATGGAGAGCTTTAGCGAAATGCTGCATGGTTCCTAAATTCATACCAGATGAGTTCCAGAAGATTAAAGTTATTACAATGAAGCCCCAGGGAATCAATCAAGCCCTGCCTTATAACCTTCTTGGTTTACCATGTCATTCACACAAATCACTTTCTACAGGCCCTTGAGTAGAATATGGAGCCCATGGAGTTAATACTGGGTTTGGACAATGCTGGGGCATTTCTAAGCTGGACCAAGCAGACCCCAAGAGAGCTTGCTAGATAGGAGGGCTCCCACAGCAAAGTGAGGCTTGGTTTGGGGGTGCTGAAGTCTGGCATGTGGTTTTTTTTTTTTTTTTATGACCAGCTACAACACGAAGGGATAGGAGCTCAGCCAGCTCGAAGCATAATGCCCTTGGGGGTGGTCATTGTCCAAACCTTTGTTAAAAAAAACAGGCTAAAAGCTGAAAAGCAGCTTGGTAAATTGTGAAGACTGGCGCAGTTTGTTCTGAGGTGCTACTTTGATGTTTTCACTTTTGGTTCCTTTCCTTCTTATCCCTCAAAATGCTTCCTAGCCCCGGTGGATAAATCTTCCTGATTCTTGCCTCTGGTGTGCAGTGTGCTCAGGAACTGGAGAGCCCCCAGCTTTGTCCCAGGCCCCTCTCTTTGGGTCAGTAATCTCCTCTGGCTGCTTCAAGGAGAGCCGGCAGTCATCAGCACTCTCCCTGGACCCCTGAACCCTGAGTGTTCTCCACTGCACCTCTGCGACAGGTGACTCTCACCTCCACTTCCTAGAGGACTCTCAAATGAGCGAGGTGCAGAATAATTCGCAGAAGATCCTGCAGTCTCTCATACCTGAGCTTTCCCTGGGGGTCATTTCCTGTTCCATCTGTAGTCCCCCAGCCAGCCACTAGCTCTGCAGACATCCCACACTATGTATACCCCAGCACAAAGCCCCATGTTCTTTGCCTTGTCCTTCCTGCCCATGACACATAGTGGGACCATTTGTTCCCTTCAGATAGGGCCCACGTTCAGTCTCAGAAGCATACTTTGGCCCAGTGACCAAAAAATGGTACTCATAGATCTGACCAACACAGGTGCATTTCCCAATTCTCATCTCTTCCTTCTTTTTTATATTAATGTGTACTTTAGGACTTTAGGAGTGAGATATCTATGTCTGTGGGTTTTTTTTTAATGTTGTAATTACATTAGTTTTCCAAAGAAATAATTGAGAAACTCCCTACCTGCCCTGCACCTGGAAAAGATCGGAACAGGTGCTTCCTAGGGCCTAGTTATTTTACAACTTTTGATTTGTAATTTAGGCATTCCTGTCTCTTAATTTTTAAATTTTCTTTTTTAAAATTTTATTTATTACATGGATATAGAGAAAAAATTGAGGGGGAGACATTATCAAACATTCAAGACCCAATGTATGTTAGTTATGGAGGGCTAATGTCATATCATGGATGTCCAGCTTGGGTTCCCTCTGTTGCTTTTTTCCTCCAGAAGAACTCCTGAGTTAAATGGATATCTCATGTAGGACAGAGATCTCCTTCTGAGATGAATCTCCCATATTCCCACCCTCCAGTCTCCTAGGATTTCTTCCTACCCACTCCTCCCCCGGATCCCCTACACCTACAAGTGTCCTAGGGAGTCGTCTCCCTGTTGCGTTGAGAATCATATAATTTGAAGTTATTATTACCTTAGCCGTCTAACATACTGCTTCCCCATGTATTCTAGCTTCCATGAATGAGAGATTACTGGTTCTTTTTAGTGACAGACAACAATAAGATTCATTTTGACATAATTATAAAAGCATGTAATATAATTTATTCAAATTCAGTTCCCAGTAGTGGCCCCCATCCTTTACTGATCTTTCCCCTACTTTTTTTTTTTTTAAGAGAGAAGGACGGTGTGAGAGAGAAAGAGACACAATAAATTTTTATTGAGATTTTCACATGGCTTTTGTTGCTCTTGACACTTAGTTGGGTTAGTGGGTGCTGGGGTTTGAACCCGTGTACTTGCACATGCTGGGCAAGCGCTGTAACTGCCAAGCCACAGCTCCAGCCCCTCTCCTACTTCTTCTTGAGCCTATTTCAGTCATTTGCCTGTTCCTAGGAAACAGGACATTTCATTCAGATTTTCAGTCTTAATTTGTTTGTATGATTCTGTTTTCTCCTTTTTTACATATAAGTTTGTATATTTGTGCTTTCTCATACTTTTTAATTTTCTCTCTTCCTCCCTTTTTTCCTTTTGATCTCTTTCCTTTTTTCCTTCTTCCTTTCTCTTCTGTTTTTTTTTCCAGCTGTCTTTTTGTCTTGGTTTTTCTTTTGTTGGTTTGTTTTTGTTTTTTTGACTGGGTGAATTGGTACCTTATTATATTCCCTCCCCTTCTCTTTCTTTCTCCATACACTTCTCTCCTCTCTGCTCCTGACTGTCCTCCTTTCCTGCCTCTTCCTTCCCGTCCGTATTCCCCTCTCCACTCCTTCGCTCCTCTCCTCCATTGAACTCCCCTCCTCTTTCCCTTGTTTTCACTTCTGAATTCACTTCTCTTTTTAATATTCTTGGTGGTGGCATTAATATTAAAATTTTTAAGCAGACTTTTTAATTCCTTTGTTTTTATTTTTTCATATTTGTTACCAAAAATAGGAATGATAGGCATGGATAGGAATGACTATGGATTTTTTTTAAAAAAGAGAAATGGAGAGAGAGAGAATCAATTTTATTTAGTTTTTCATGTGGCTTTCATTGCTCTGACACTTCAGTGTGTACAAGGTTCTGAGGTTTGAACCCGCATCCTTGTGCATGCCAGGCAAGTGCCCTAACCAGCCTGGCTATGGATTTTTCATTGATTAGGAGTGGTTATTTTTGTTTTTCTTTCTTTCTTTTTCTTTTTTTTTTTTCTTCTTGCCAGGGATTGAATGCAGGAATATTTAACCAAGCTGGCTTTGAACTTGTGATCCTCCTGCCCATTGGGATTACAAGTGTTTACCACCACACCCAGCTAAAAGTGTTATTTTTAAAGATATTTCCATGAATGATTTTAAGATTTTTATAAATCAAAGTTTCGGAAATAACTTTTAAAGTTTCAAAATTGTTTTTTTTTTGTGATTATTGCCATGATTACATTTGTATGAACTATACCTAGCTTTACTCTCTATATATTAACAAAGGAAATTGCTTCTATTTTTTTCTTTTGAATTTGAATTTTTCTGTGTGAAGTAATATAAGTACAGTGAACAACAGAAAAGTGTATAAACTTTCCTTTTACAAGGAAGGAAGACTTTGTGCATAAATAAATATATTTATATAAATGTGCATTTTATATATATGATTAATTTAATTAATGATATTATTTAGATTGTCTATATTTCATTTTTCCTTAATTTCTTAAGGAAACGCATACAAGATTGAGTGACGGAGCCACAGTAAATTCTTCCAATGATTTTGTGCTTTGCCAAACATTTATTTTCTCTAGCTTTGCTTTAATTATTATTGCCATAATGAGGTTTAGTTAAATTTTTTTTTAAGAGAGTGAGAGCAAGAGAGAGACTGAGAGAGACAGAATCAATTTCATTTGTTCTTTCATTTGGTCTTAATTCTTCCAACACTGAGTTTTGTATGTGGTGTTTGAGTTTGAGAACAGATCCTTGTGCATGCTGGGCAAGTGCGCTACCGCTGAGCCACCACTCCAGCTCAAATAAAGGTTCTTAATAGCTAGATCTTTGAGTCAATTGAACAAAATTATTATAAAATGTTGTATATTTTGAATTGAATTTTTATATGGATTACAGAATATTTTTATGTCAAATAGAATTGAATATTACAACAGTCCTCTTCTTAGATCTATGTATGATATGAACACACAGATTTCTATTTATTTACACTGAATTAGGATATTTTTATTTTTCATGTACTTCTAACCTTACTAAATCTGTTTATTTCAATTGCACATTTTTATAAAATGGAAGTGACTTGGTTTGGATTAGCTTTATTTTTGATCTTGACTAATCTTCTTTCTTGTATGATATATTTTTATTATCTAAAATATATAGTTAAGACTGTTTTTTTTTAAAGAGAGAATCAATTTTTATTTATTTTTCATCTGGTTCTGGTTTCTCAAATACCCAGTTGTGTATGGGGTGCTGGGGTTTGAACTTGGGTCCTTGCACATGCCAGGCAAGCACTCTAACCATTGAGCCTCCAGTCCCTACTTAAGATATTTTTTGTGTTCATATTTGATGTTTTTTTATCTTTTGAAGTATGATCTGTTATTCCACCTCAAAAAATATCAGCAATAATTTGGAGGTGATTTTGTTGGGTTTTTATTTAATTTTGTAACTTAAAACGATGACAGTAGATTATAAAAATACTATAAAATTTGCATTGGTGAGACGTCAGATCAGAGAAGTGCTTGGGGCTCAAGAACTTTGTGGTTTGATTCAGCGGTTGCTTTCTTCAGTTTCCTTTTTCTCTCTATGGTGTTACCTGTGGTTTACTGGCATGATGTCATGTCTCCCATCTAAGAAACCTTGTCATTGAAAAATAAAAATGCCATTCAATGAAAAGCTGCTGCTTTGGTCCTTTTGTCTATGCTGATCAGCATGGGGTGGGAGAAGGTGGAGTCTGGGGAGGTTTCTTTCCCTGCCCCAGTCAGCTCCAGCTCCTGCCCCTACTGCCCTGGGCCCCCCTGGGACATTCAGATAGAATGCTTTTCCCTGACCAGACACTGTCCTGGGCTAGCTCACTTTGCCTTGACCCGTAGTCCCTGAGCTCAGTCCCAGCTAGGGTGTATGTGAGAGTTGGTCTTCAGGCATTGTGGAATGAGATCAATGTTCCTAGTTCCATGTAGACACTAAGTTCTTCTTTTGTCCGTGTCTTTGGTTCATTTGAGAAGTTAGAGGGCAGGAGGCTTGTTAACGTTTAGTTGAAATGCCATCTTTTATTACCTTTAAATCTGTCTTCACCAGAATGTGAACTCTTTGAAACAGGAGTAGGGTAGTCCCCGCTTATCTGTGGTTTAGCTTTCTGCAGTTTCAATTACCCATGGTCAACCATAGTCCAAAAATATTAAATGGAAAATTACAAAACTAATTAATAAGTTTCAAATTGCATCCTGCTCTGAGCAGCAACATGAACTGTTGCACTGCTGCACTCTGAACTTCCTGGGACATATACCCTGCATACTCACACTGCATATGCTACCTACTGGTTATTCACTTAGATATATATATATATATATATATATATATATATATATATATATTTTTTTTTTTTTTTTTTTAGAGAGGACAGTGAGGGGGGCTGTGTGCGCGAGAGAGAATGAATCAATTTAGTTTTTCACATGTACTTCATTGCTCCGAGACTTCATTGTGTATATAGTGCTGGGGTTCGAACTTGTGTACCCATGCATGCCAAGCAAGTGCAATAACCGCTGAGCCATCGCTCCAGCCCCACTTAGCTGTCATCTTGATCATCACCATCACAATATCACAGTGATTGTGTCCAAGTAATCCTTATGTGGTTGCATGCCACTGGATCACATATCTCAGTTAATCTTATCACATAGGCATTGGATCTTCTCACGTTACAAGGGTGAGTATAATAGAATACGATAAATTCTGAGAGACCACATTCACATAACCTTTGTTAAAGTATGCGGTTATAATTGTTTTGATTTATTATTACTTATTGATTTTAATATTTTACTATGCTTAATTTGTAAATTAAGCTTTATCATTAATAGATGTGTATAGGAAAAAATTGGTATAAAGCTGGTATATGAATGTTTTAGGCGTTCACTGAACAGATCCTTCTGGGATAAGGGAGGACTATCGTTCATTTTTCACGGCTGGAGCTGCACCTTGCCTAGTGCCTGGCAGGCAGGGATGCGGGGCTCATGTTTGTGGAGACTTTACTCAGCAGGGCGTGGGGCTGGGATAAGGAACCAAAGCCTCTGCTCTGCAGCACAGGTTCTGAATTAACGTTGCCCCAGCTACCAGCCAGGCCGTATGCTTTTATGCAGCAGCACGGATCCCCTTCTTTCTAATAAATACTCCATGTGGACACTGTGGCCCTTTGTCTAACTTTCATCTCTGTTGTACCTCATAATACTTCTTCTGAGATTAAAACAACCTTTGTTTTAAGAACAGAATGAAAAACATATTTCTTTAAAGCAAGCATTTAAAAAAATCTAGGGTGTATTTTCTTGGGATCTTGATTTTATTATGAAAAGTCCAGAAATTCCTTGGGAAAAATAATTAATGGCTAATGTTGAGAGCAAGAAATTTAGTTTTCATTGAAGAAGAACCATTTCAAGTTTTTTTAGACAGCGAATTAGCCTCTGGAGCCAAGACACCATACTCAAGAGCCTCAGCCATCTGGAGAAGTGGTTTCCATGTGAAAATTTACAGTTATACGTATGAGTGTATTTTAGTGCTTTCAGTTTGTTTCTCATGAGAAATTTCCTGCTTTTTTGGTGAAGTTACTTAAATTTGTACTTTGGCTTGTGTGGTGTCCAGAATTCCAAATTCTCATTAGAATGGATTCAATGCCTTGGTCATATGTGGACGGTTCCTTCATTTGATGAAATCAACTGATAAATAGATATGTATTTTTGGCTAAAAGAAATTGCTGTTCCAAGCTTAAGAACACTACTTCTAAATTTTCCTTCAATAACCTTGAAACTCCTGGTAGAGAAATTACTTTCTCTCTCTCTTTTTTATAGTCACCAGTGATCAATGAATTAATGAATTGAGAGGAATAATGTTGCATTGGTAAGAAGACAGTTTTGGACATTTCACATCCCTAGTTTGTAATTTTTTTATTGTTCAGAAGCAAAAGATAGATTACAAGGCCAAATGCCATTACTTTAATGTATAAGGTAGGGTGGAGCTTGTCACTAACGAATATCCTACATCCTGTGAGTTTTGTTTTGGTCATCCAAGTTTTGTCAGATATGTCTGGTATTTTTGTTGAAACCAGTTGGTCACTATTGATCGATTAAGATATGAAACAGAAAGAAAAGGAAATTAAGCTTGTCCTTAGCATCTTAGAATATTTAATATTTACTCTTGGATGTACTGGATTTCTTTCTCTTTTTGTTTTCCTCTGTTTCTATTTAGTTGATTTCCACTGATGCATCTTCAAAGTCACTGATTCTTTCCTCAGCTGTGTCATGTGACTGATGAGGATGTTGAGTGTCTTTTTCAACTATGTTGCTGTTTTTCATTTTTTCACACTTCATTTGATTATTAGAATTCCTCTGTCTCTGCAAAAACCACCCATCTGTTCTTTCATGTTGCATTTTTTCCCTTTAGAACCTCTGACATATTAATTGTAGTAATTTTACATTCCCTATCCGATGGTTCCAACATCTGTGTCATATTTGATTCTGGTTTGAATACTTCATCTCCTTCAGTGAGCTCTTTTTTCTTTTTCATATGGCTCTTATTTTGTTGTCTTTGCTGTTGTTGAAAGTTGGATATCTTTTGTAAATATTATTTTACGCTTGCTTTTTGTTGCTCTGGTTACTGTCATGGCATCGAAGACTTCAGGTTCTTCAGGTCATACCTATGTTTAGATGGCAGGCTTATTTTCCAAAGAGCTTTCCCCACTGTCTGTATTCTGGTTGGCTTGGTTTCTCACTGTTTGGCTTTGGGTATCCTCTTGTGTTGCCCCTAGAGACAACGTGTCTGCTGTACCTCTCCCAGCTATGTTCCACTGCTCCTTTTGCTCTGTGTCTGTTAGCCTTATGTTAGGGGAAAGGGGAAGAAGGAACATCTAAGATGTCTCAGTCACAGGCAGACACAGGGAAGCTGGATGTTCAGTGCTGGCTTTAATGAGTGCTCTTATACCTCCACTGGCTAGGACAACTGGCCCTCTCCGGGCAGAGAACTTTTTTTTCATTTCTATTCCTTAGTTGCCATTTACTTCCATCAGTGCCCTGTGGTGGCAGTGTTCATTGCTCCTCCTCTGAAGATCAAAGAGGCTATTCCTGAAAAAAAGAAACTTGTCAGGGGAGGAAGTCCAGAAAGCCCATACAAGAAAATGTTCTACATCATTAGCAATAAGAGAAATGCAAATCAAAACTTCACTGAGATTCCACCTCACTCCTGTCAGAGTGGCAAAAATAAATAATACCAACAATGATAGATGCTGGAGGGGCTGTGGGAAAGAGGAACACTGTCACACTGCTGGTGGGACTGCAAACTGGTTCAGCCACTCTGGAAAGCAGTGTGAAGAATCCTCAAAAAATTAGGGCTGGAACCACCTTATGACCCACTCCTGGGAATTTTCCCAAAAGAGATATGGCTTCATCAATGTTTATAGCAGTTCAATTTACTATAGCTAGACTGTGGAACCAACCCAGATGCCCCTCACTCAACGCATGGATTCAAAAACTTTGGTATATATACATATATACACACAATGGAATACTACTGGCTATTAGAGAAAAGGATATTATGGGTTTTGAAGCCAAATGGAAGGAGATGGAAAAAAAATTATGCTGAGTGAAGTATCCCAATCTCAGAGACTCAAGGGCTGAATGTTTTCTCTCATTTGTGAAAGCTAGAATACAACCAGAAACAGTAGGTTAGATGTCTAAGCTAATAATAACCTCAACATGTATGAATTTTTACACAAACAGGGGGAACCTTGCCTAGGATACCTGGAGACGTAGGGAGGGGGGCAGGGAGAGGGGAGAGATTAGGAAGGATATCTAGGAGACTAGAGGGAGGGAATATGGGGGAATCAACTCAGAAGGAGATCTCTGACCTCCACGAGAAGTCCATTTAACACAGATGTTCATTTGGGGGAAACGTAGAACCATGGGGAACCCAAGGGGGAAAACCATGGAATGGCATCAGCCTTGGCTAGCTATGTGAATAAACATTTGCTCTTGATTGTTTGATAATGATTCCCCCTCAATTGTAAGTCCATATTCAGAAACAACAACAAAAAAGAGGATGCTATTCCCTTCCCTATCCAGCACCATGAAGGATGCTGTCTCAGGGTTGTCCTAGGTTTTTCCTGTGGAATAAAATCCTGCAAGAGGCTGCTAATGGTCCCATACCTCCATTCCTTCATGAGGTTTACTCTCTCATGTTTGTCCACCTGTGCCATTGATCCATTCATTAAACTTTCTTAGCTGTTATATTACCAGCTCACAGGACACCTGGTGGCATCGACCCAGGTAAACAAACATGCAAATCCCTTTTCTCTCTGCATGAACCTGTCTCTTTCCAGATTCTGGGTTAGTTGTTTGACCTGCGGCCTGAGTTGTCTGTTGGGTTTAAGACAAGTCATTTGTTTGTAATTTGTCTCACTTTGTCTTTTTCTTTTTCTGATTTTAAGGGTGATGTTTCATTCCAGAGCTCTCCCTCTCCTGACCTGACATGGGAAGCCCTTTCTTCAGGCCTAAACACATAGAAAGTGACACTTTCTCAGATATGCGAGCCAGAGCTACTGCTTCCCTCTTTTCCTAGAGGGAAGGCCTACATAAACTAGTTTGCAAGGCCCTGATCTTGTTTTGAAAAGCACATCTGCGCACATTAGTGCTTGCCAGAAACCT
Organism: Aplodontia rufa; assembly: GCA_004027875.1. Taxonomy (NCBI): domain Eukaryota; kingdom Metazoa; phylum Chordata; class Mammalia; order Rodentia; family Aplodontiidae; genus Aplodontia; species Aplodontia rufa. The sequence continues at coordinate 23,256 of PVKS010026761.1, forward strand.
AAAGTTGTTCAGCCAGTCTCCTGAGCAATGTAGCTTTCCCATTTTGGAAAAGGCTTTGGAAAAAAGGAGTGAAGATTGAGTCGTACTTTAACCAGGACTTATACACTCCAACTTGAGGGGTGCCAGCTGCTAAAATCATTATGGATGGGATGAGGCCACAGCTGAACCCAAGCTACACCACTGGGATTATCAGAGGGAGCCCTGGTTGGTGAGTTAGTACCCTGGCGTGGGACTAAGGGTTCCCAACTTGCTGGAGAAGTTCTTCTAATAGTGGTTTCTGGAAGGAAGTAAAACCTTCTTCTTTTAAGCCAGGTCATAAACTTGCTTAGCAAAGTGGTTTGTAGGAAATGGTAGAACAAATATTATTTAAGGGAGAGAGTGGGGAGATTAGGACTCAGTCCAGCCAAGGAATTTAATCTTACCTGAGGGAAGTGAATATGTCCAGTTACTGAGTAGTAAGCCAGCTTGGGAAGGGACCTGAGACTGTCACACATTCTCCCTGAGAAAATACCAAATTGTTTCCCCACAGGGCCAGAGGAAAGAAGAAAGTGGAGTCGACTGGGAGATGACCTTCTCTGCTGCTTCTATGAGTTTTCTAAGTAACAGACAAATTGGGTTACTTCAACAACAGAAATTCACCATCTCACATTTTCAGAGGCTCAAAGTGCAAAAATTAAGATGCCTGTACTTGGCTTCTGCCTCCAGAACTGGCCCTGTGAACCCTGACCCTGATACTGAATACCTGGTTAGCCCAAAAATGTAGCCTTGAGCACCACTGGAAACAGTTCTAGGCCTCGGTGACCTGTGCTTGGGTTGCTGGTCTCACTGTAGCCAGGGCCTCATGGAGAGATGTGAAGGGTCATCTATTTATACCTCTGGTTAAGCCTGGGCTGCATATTGCTGGATTGTTGTGTTAGGAATTTTCCATGAGCACAGAGGAGGCTATTTTTTCTGTGGCTGAAAAAAGTGCTTCAGAGTGGACTTGCCCTGGGACACTAGGAATAAGTAGTTGTACCAAGATTAAGTCAGGGTATCAACTCTTCTCTAGAAGAGAGAAAAATTGGTCAGACTCAGATGAGGCCGCTGCTAAAGGACATGCACAGGAGAGGACTGCCTCCACTCACAGCCTCTCTTAACTTGTGGTGAAGGGAGGCAAGAGTGGGCTTCCGTGGAGCCTTCTAAGAGGCTGGCAGACAGGACATCACAAGCCACATGTTTGAAGAGGCCTAGGAATTAGGCCTCACCAAGACAGCTGAGTAAGAACTCCTGCCTCTGTGCAACTTTCTTGGTTGACAAATGGAGCAGTTGGAATGTATGGGATACAATGGGGTTTGCAGAAATATCGAGGGCATTAAACAGATGCCCTTGTATGCCAGGATCTACCACCCTGTTTAGAAAAAGTACAAATAATTTCAGGAAAATCTAGTGAATGTTACAGACTGAAATTAATTGCAAGTCTTTCTAACATTTGTCTTGGCCATTTGTATTAGGAAGTTTTTTTGCGTAGGAGTCCTCTTACTGAAGCTTTGCAAGAGAGGTCTTGATCTTCTCTGTCAGGTTTTCTCAGAACCTGAAACAAAATAAATCATGGGAGTGGTGATCACATTCCAAAACGAAGTCACCACAGGGGAAGTTAATAAAGATTATATTCTCTGCTGTGTTCCACATAGGTTGCCCCAATTCAGAAAGGTATATCCAAAACACATTATGCTTCTCATGGTGATCAGTCCCCTTTGCTCTCTACTCACTGAAACCATCTTCTCAGACTTAGTAAATCAATCGCTCTCTTTCAACATGTATAGCATGAGGCACTTTGTAACAAAACAATAAGACATGTGCAGTTGTCCCTTGGTATCCAAGGGTGATTGATTTGAGGATCTTCTACAGATACCAAAATCTATGAATGCTCAAGTTCTTCATAAAAAATGGAGTAGTATTTGCCTATAAACCATGTACATCCTCCTGTATGCAATAAATCATATATTGTTCTATTCTTCACATAGCGTTTACATTGGGAATAATGGCAAGAAAAATGAATGTATATATTTTGTACAGACACAACATTTTTTCCAGAATGTTTTCTATTCATAATTGGTTGAATCCATGGTTGAATCCATATCCGTGGAGAGTCAACAGTAACTGCCATTGACTGAGAATGGCCATATGGTACTGTGTTTCAAGGTTTACATAAATCATCTCAATTCTCAGAGTAGCCATTTGATCCAGGCACTGTAATTATCCCTATATTACAGATGTAGTAACTGAGGCCCGGAGAAGTTGAGCAAATTGTTCATAATCACGCAGTAACTAGATAAGCAGAAGACTCAGGCCAGGCCACAAAACTATGGGGCTGAAGCTCAGCACTGTGCGGAGTTTTCAGGACTTGTGTAGGTGCATACTGGCCAATGCCCTGGCTGTATTCATTTCAGAGGAAAAGATTATTAACCATGGACTTCAGAACAGGTGTGTAAGAGTGAAAACACTACTGCATTACAAAATCAGATGATATCCCATGGCCAGGCAGTCTTCAGGAGCACAAGGAAGGGGTTCAGGCATCCAATTGCCTAAATGCACAACTAATTGTTCATATTATGCATCTACATGCATGAAGGGAGAGAACAGATGCTGGAAAGTGACAGGGGACTTTTGAAGGTCTGTGTGTTTGTTGTTGCCTTTCTCGCCCTGCCACTCTGGGTTGACAGCTACTTCACAGTCACACACATCTGCCTGCCACCTCTTTCCATTTATGAAACACTGCAGCATTTTCTTATTCGAATCATAGGGCTGGTTGCCGAGGGCACTTGACCGGGTCCCAACTTCCTCCGCATGTTGATTGTGTTTAGGTTTCCTGGTGGAGATACTATGCAATGCATTATTGCTGTTTCTATGTGTAAAGCTGAATTTGAAACCATAAGTGTAAAGATCAGAACACTGGAAGAGAAATGCAGAGCTCAAGGCTATGACCAGAGCCAGTTGCCCTGGGCTGTCTTGGCCTCGTCGTCTAAGATATTAGGACTAGAATGTTTCTAGCTCAGCTCTTAGAAATGCTATTAGTCCAGCCACAGGAAGTGAAGTTCTGGGCCCCCACAGAAGCAAGGAGTAGAAGAGGGAATGTCCTTCACCACCTTTCCACAGGTTTTTAAGGACCCCCAATTTTTAGGAGATGCAGATGTTTTGTGAGAACAAGAGTTATGTAAGTGGGAGGTGCATAAACTCTACATTAACTTTCCATGAAATAGTTTATGCAGTCAGTGTCTCTAGTAAGTCCACCGCTATCCATAGTAAAGCTGTTGTTTTTATATTGTTGATATGTTTATACATCTTTTGGCTGCCAAAATTAGATTTGGTTTTGTGTGAAAGATAAATAGATGTGGGGCTGGAATGTGGCTAGGTGGTTTTGGCGCTTGCCTGGCATGCATGAGGACCCAGATCCAGATCCCAGCACCACGTACACAATGAAATGTCTGAGCAATGAAAGTCATATGAAAAACTAATAAAATCGATTCTATCTTTCTCTCACTGTCCCTCTCTCTTAAAAAAAAAAGATAAATAGATACTTGATTATTGACAAGGAGTTGCCCGTTGATTTTGAAGAGAGGAGGGATCACTCTTAGGAAGAACTGATCCAGCAGGATTGTCTGCCATGGCAAACTCAGCGTTAGTAAAACAGGGTCAGATGTGTCCATACTGGCAGAGCCCTTGTATAAAAGGTCTGTGTCCATCAGCCACTGACCCACCCAGGACAAGCCAGGGAGCTAGACAGCCTCAGGGTCCACAACTCAGGGAGTCTTCTTGGAGCATGACCTCATTCATTCCTCTGAACTTCAGCATCATTTTCTCCTTTTGACTTTCTTTTGCTGATCTGTGTCTCTTTCACTGAACATTCTCCCATGGGAACAGATTACCCATCTTTTCCCTCTGAAAAACGTGGGGTTCCATCATTACCCAGCTTTGACGGAGATTGATGGCTTGCTGGTGTTTTTCACTTGAGGGTTTACCATCAGGGTCAGATCATGGCTTTCATGTTCCGATGAGCCCTTCCCTTTCAGCTGGGAATGAGGCCAGCCCCAGTTGCTCCAGCTGCCTTCCTCTTGCTTGCTGGGCTGTGCCTGCACTTCCTTCATGTGCTTTTTTGTAGACCTTATGAGCATGATTCTGCCCCTCTCGATGCTCCTTGCTTAAACACAAACAACTGCATTTGTCCAAGTCATTGCTGACTCAACGCCTTTTAAAGGAAGAGAAAACATTATGGAGAAAGTTAGAAGTCTGAATAAAATCAACCTTGCAATGCCAACTCCGATCCCAGGGAAGAGGACAGAGGCAGTGAGAGATGTTTACAACTATTGGATGCTTCCCTGGGATTGCAGGAGAAAAACATACTTGGTTTTAAAAGAGTCCTGATGTTTGAGGGTCTTCCCACCCACCCAGATTCTGCAAAGACTTATGTATGTTGGCAGGGCGAGGGGTGTTCATCAAGGCAGGGGAGATATTTGGACTCTGGCCAGCACTTTGGTCAAATCCATCTGCAGCATTCACTATGACCGAAAATCCCATCAATGTGTCTCCAAACAGTCATTGAAATTTCATGTTCTCAAGTAGTTCTCATCCTCATTTTAAAACCTGAGTCGTTATCAAGTTTAACTAGAGGGATGTTTTCCCTTCCTAATAAACGATCCTCCAAGCACTGTTGTGTCTTCATGTATGTTTAACCTCAGGGAAAGTTACTGTAGAAGATTTATGTTAGAAAACAGTGCAGACAGGGAAGGAAAAACCAAGGGAACCCTTCTTGGGACGTGAAATGTGTAAATCGGATTTAAGGGTGTGCTGTATACTTCCTGTGTCACTACCCCCTCCTGAGTTCTGTACACATTCAATGGGAGACAGAGGCTCCAAATACTATTGTATCCAATTATTAAACCAGGCAAGAAAGGAGTTTACACCCAAGCATGGAAGTCTTTATTTTCTTTTCTACTCCGGAGTTTATAATAGACTGTGGCAGGGGTGTCAGAAGGGAAGG
>PVKS010026762.1:0-28262 GCA_004027875.1 Aplodontia rufa
GGGGGCTTTTGAAGCCATAGAGGGAGAAATTAAAAGCAAGGAAGCTGGGGCCCTAGTACCCGGGCGCTTGAAAAAAGTGGGGCCCTAACCAGGGCGGGGGCTTTCAAAGCCGACTAGGGACAAATTAAAAGGAAAAAGGTGGGGCCCTAAGACCAGGGCGGTGGGCTGACAGCCCAGTAGGGAAAAATAAAAAGGAAAAAAGATGGGGCCCTAAAACCAGGGCGCTGGGGGGCAACTCACCGGAGCCAGAATTTCTTCCTGGCGGGCAATGTCCTGACAGCGGGAGTGTGAGCAATTCCTCACACGGGGCACCATCTGTGGGGAGCTGTATTGTCCCCCGGGGGCTGATCAGGAAGGGGGTGAGTGCCGACGCCTGGAACCCGGGTCCCCACTCGTCCAGGGACCCCTTCCCTCCCAACCAGGGAAACAAGGCAACCACATGAAGCTGATGGCAGCTCAGAATCCGTTTATTATTAAGGCATATGGGTTTTTATAGAGGAGGAGCTGAGACAGCCAAGGAATCAATAATCCTTCTAAGGGAGTTGCCAGGTGTTATGTAGATTTCAGTACAGACAAAAAAAACTAGGGTACAAACAAAAACTAGGGAGTAACCTGTCGTTAAGACATTTTAACCTACCCTAATCTTTAACAAAGCACGACCTAGCAGCCCTTTCAGAAGGAGCTTATGCAAATAATCATAAGATCACACTAGGGTGGCTGATGAAATGGAGGTGAAGGTCAGATCCCAATAATTGTCACAAGGTCACTCTAGGGACCCCAATAATTGTCACAAGGTCACTCTAGGGCAGCTGATGAAATAGAATGAAGGTCAGACTCCAACACAGTGCCAGGGTCAGGGGTTGAAGTTAGGTTTAGGGATACTGTTCGGGTCATGATAAGATTAGGTCAGGGCCTAGATTTTAAGGATAGATTTAGTGTTTGGGTCAGATTTAGTTTCAGGGTTAATGGTTACAGTCAGTGTCTGAAAGTATTAGATTCAGGGCCACAGTATATGTTCTATGGTTTGGGTTTGGTTTTAGGTCATGGACAGGGTCAGGGAGAGGATTAGGGTGAGATAGTGTTTGGGTCAGGATGAAGGTGAGGGTTAGGTTCAGTTTCATAGTCAGAATCAGGGTTTAGATTTTAGGAATAGGGATAGTGTTAGGGTTAGGGTTAGGGTCTGTGTAACGGAATGATTCAGGGTTAGTTTCAAGTTCAGGATCTGTGTCAGGGATAAAGCTTAGTGTCAGAGACAGAGTCAGGGTCATATTCTGGGACAAGGTTTTGTGTCTTCCATTAGAGTCAATGTCAGGGATTAAGGACAGTGTCAGAGAAGGTCTGGGTTAGGTTCAAATAAGTTTTGGGTCCATATCAGGGTGAGGGTGAAGGTTTAAAGTTTTGGGGTAGGGTTAATGTTCAGGTAAGGATCTGAAATGGTCAGATTCAGGGAAAGGTTATGGAGTCTAGGTTCAGGGTCTGGTTTTATGTCATGGCCAGAGTCTATGAGAAGTTTGTGTCAGGTTAGGGCTTTTCAGGTTTAAGTCAGCATTCATGTCAGGGTTATGTTAAGGTTTGGTTCAGTGTCAGTGTAAGAGTCAGGGTTTAGAGTTCAGGAACAGGGTGAATATTGGGGTTTGGGATAGGGGTGAAGATCAGGGACAGGACCTATAATTTTGATTTTCAATTAATTTTAGAGTCAGGGTCTAAGGCAGGGTTAGGTACAGAGACAAAGACTTAGGTCTCAGGTTTAGGGTCAAGGACAGGGACAGGGTCATATTGAGGGATAAGATTTAATGTTCAGGGTCAGGTTCCAGATGAGAGTTTAAGATCAGGGTTAGAAATGTTCAGAGTAAGGGTTAGATATATTAAGGGTCCATGTCAGATTGAGGGTCTAGCTTTAGGATTTAGGCACAGGCTTTGTGTTCAAGTTGGGATTGATGTTGTGGTCAGTGTCAGGACCTAGAGTTTAGGAGTAGGGCCAGTGTGCAGTTTAGGTTTAGCCATTGGAGGCTGGGACAGGGTTTAGAGTTTTGGAGTAGGATTATGGTTATGGTGTGGGTAAGACTCTGTATTAGGCTAAGAGTCTGGGTCAGGGTGAAGGTCGGGGTTGAGGTAGGTTCAGTATTAGTGTAAAAACATTGTAAAGGTAAGGCTCAGGGCTAATATTTGTGTCAGGTCAGGATCAGGGTCTGTGTCAGGGTCAGGGTCACTTGAGGGCATAGTCAGGGTTAGGTTTAAAGTTATGCTGAGATGTAATACTGGGGTTTGGGTTGGGGGTATATTTTCTTTAGGGTTATATTTATTATGTTTAGGTTTAGGGCTTAGTATTAGGGTTTAGTCAGTGTTAGATTCAGGTTCCAGGTCAGCTTTAGGGTCAGTTTCAGGGTCAGAGTCATGGTTTGTGTTTATGGGTTGGGTGACAGTTACTGTTACAATTATGTGTCTGAGTAAGAGTCATGGGGTAGCATTTAGGAATAGTTTTAGTGTTAATGTTAGGGTAGGTTGCAGCTATATGTGTCAGTGTTCACAGTTTACTGGTAGAATTAGGGTTTGGATCAAATTCAAGTTCTGAGTTGGTTGATGTCCCTGTTATGAGTTAGGGTCATTTTCTGAGAAAATTGTCCAATCTATGGACAAGTTTTGCATCTAGGGCAAGATCAGGGTCTGGCTTTAGGAATGGGGTGAGTCAGGTTCTGGTTAGGGTCGGTGTCAGGGTCCTGTTCTTGGTTCAGAGTTTAGGAGTAGAGTTAGTGTTAGGGTTATGGTTATCTCATCATTTAGAGTCATGGTCAGGTTTTATGGCCACTGTCTCTGTTAAGGTGAGGTTCAGGGTTATGTTCAGAATCAGGATCAGGGTTTGTGTCTGGGTTAGAATTATGTCCAGTTCAAGGTCTCTGCAGAGTTTAATGTTTAGGTGTTGAGTTAGCATTTGGAGTAGGTTTAATTCAGGATTAGGGTTTGGGTTAGGGATACTGCTAGTGCCAGGGTAAGGGTTAGTCTTTGGTAGAGAGTTTTGTCATTTCGTAAGGGTTAGGATCCCACTCAGGGCCAAGGTCCTTGTCTGGCTCATCCAACCCTTAATACATATGTAATGTTCATACTATATAATCTAAAAGTAATGCAAAATTTGCTCTGTAGCTTTTAATATTAGCATAATTTCAGCAGTAAAGCATCTTCACACAATTTTCATGTGACTTTAGTATTACTATAATATCCATTATGTATTATCTAAACCTAACAAAATAGTTTTTCTCTAACCTTTTTTATTCATATAATTTCAAAACTATGGCCAAATAATACAAAACATATTTGCCCAAAAGTCAATATACTAATACATTAACTGCCTCATTGCCTTTGATTATGATAACTATATATTTTCATAGTTTCGCATGATAACCTTATAAAGTTATATAATAACTATGTGTTCTTTAATACAAAAATGATATTTACTCTATAGATCCAAAGAAAATAAAATACCTACCTTATGGCCTTGAATGTTAATATAAAAGTTTTTTATTATAGTATCTTAATAGCTCCCAGGTGACCATTAATACTTATATGCAATCCATGCTATGGCATTGAAAATGCATAAAATTACAGCCCTGTAGGTCTTTTAAATGATTTTACTGAAGTTTTCAGGGAAGGCTTTCTGAAGTGCCAGCACTCTGAGTCATGTAGGGAGTGGTATGTGAAGTGTGAGGGGTATAGGAAGGTTTTCTCAGGTACCTACTAAAGGCTCTTTGAAGTATGTGGGGAGCTGCCTTAGGTGTGTAGGTAGAGCTCAATGTTCTGAGTAGTAAAACCTCTTACAGTGTGTGTTGAGGCCTCTAGGTTTGAACTGAAGGCTGCCTGAAGTGATCAAGGAGGGATACTTGGGGTGTGAATTTGGGCTCTCTGATGAGTGTAGTGAGTACTTACTAAGTTGTGTGGTGAGCATTCCCTGAAGTGAGTCAGAAGGGCTCTCCAAGGTGAGTAATAAGGTCTCTCTTAATTTCATGGTGAGGCCTCTCTGAGGAGTGAATGGAAAGCTCTTTTAATTGTAATGAGGACACTCTGAAGTGGGCTTTCAGAAGTATGAAGGAAGGTTCTCTGAATTCTTCTTGGTGAGCTCCCAGTTGAATTGTGTGTGCTCTCTGTCATGTGTAGAAATGTCTATTCGAGGTGTGTTTTGAGCACTCATTGAGGAGTGTATTCTGGGCTCTAAGGTTTGTCATGAAAGCTTCCTTTGGTGAGTAGTAAGGGTATTCCCAAGTGTATAGAGACTGTTCCCTTAGGTATGTAGGGAGGGCTCTATGGGGAGAATTATAGGGAAAATATTAGTGTCAGGATCTGGTTTTAGATCATGGCTGGCTTCAGGGAGAAAATTTGGGTCACGTTAGTGTTAGTTTGAGGATCAGTGTCAAGGTAAGTTTTAAGTTCAGAGTTAATGGTTAGTGTCAGGGTCCAAGAGGGCCCAGGGTCAGGGGTCAGGTTTTAGGGTCATGATCTCAGGCCCATATTTGGGGTCAGGTTCTATGGTTTGGGGTCAGGGTCCAGCACAAGGTTAAGGAGTTATGATTATGGTTACCTCATGGCTTAGATGTCAGTTTTAGTGGTGGATGTCAGTGTCAGGGCTATGGTTAGGGTCAGTGTCAGGGTTTAGATTTTAGATTTTGAGATCGTGTTAGGGAAGAAATAAGGGTCATGATCATGGCCTAGATTTTAAGGATAAGATTGTTGTTGGTCAGATTTACGTTCAGCATTAATGGTGTGGTTCAGAGTCTGAAAGAGTAAGATGCAGGGCTATAGTTTACGAACTATGGTAAGTGTCTGGTTTTAGATCATGGCCAGGGTCAGGGAGATGATTAAGGTTATGTTAGGGTGAGAAAACTTTAGGATCAGGGACCAGGTCAGGATTAGAATCAGTGTTAATGCTTAGGGTCAGATTCCTACAAGGTCAGATTCAGGGAAAGGGGTGGAGTCTAGGGTTCTGTTTTGGATTGAGGTCAAATGTAGGGCCCAGGACAGCTTTAGGGTCAGGTAAGGTTTGATAAGTTTATGGACAGGTTTAGTGTCAGTGTCAGTGTCAGGTCTAGTGTTTAGAGTTTAGGGATACAGTTAGTGTTAGGGTTCAGGACATATATCAGTATCAAGGACAGAGCCTATAGATTATATGTATTGCTTTAAGATTAAGGCAAGGGTCCAACAAGGTCAGATTTAGGGACAAGAATATATTCTAAGGTCAGGGTCAGTGTTTAGGGCATGACCAGAGTCAGGGAGAGGATTAGGGCCAGGATATGGTTAGACAGAGTTACGATCCAGTTCCAGGTCTGGGTTAGGTTCTGTGTCAGACAATTTCAGGGTTTAGAGTTTAAAGGTAGGGATAGTATAGTGTAGTGTTAGGGGTATGGCCAGGTCCAAATCAGTGGTAGATTCAAGTTCAGAGTCTGTGTCAGGGATAACACTTAGGGTCAGGGACAGGGACAGGATCATATTTAGGGACAAGGTTTACTTTATAGGGTCATGTAAAGGTTAGAGTCTAAAGACAGTGTCAGAAAGGATCTTGGTTATGTTGAGATAACTTTTGGGTCCATGTCAAGGCCAGGATCAGGGTTTAGATTTTAGGGGTAGGATTAGTATTAGGGTCAGGGTAAGGGGCCAGGTCAGACCCTAGGTTTTAAATGGAGGGTTAGTGTTAGGATCAGTGTTAGTTTCAGGGTTAATGTTTAGGATCAAGACCTGGGAAGGTCAGATTCAGTAACAGGAATTAGAATTTAGGATCAGGGTCTGATTTTATGTCATGTCCAAGGACAGGGAGATGATTTCATTCCAGTTAGGGTTTGATAATTTTAGGTCAGTGTTAGGTTCAGAGTCAGGGTCAGAGTCAGGGTTTAGAGTTTAGGGATAGGGTGAATGTTAGGGTTTGGGATGGGGTGAGGATCAGGGACAGTGCCTATAGTTTAAGCATAGTGTTAATATTAGGATCAGGGTGTAAGACAGGGTGAGGTACAGTGTTAGAGCCTTAGGTCTAAGGTTGAGGATCAGAGACAGGGACAGCATTATATTCAGTAACATGGTTTACTTTCCAGAATCAGATTCCAGATCAGAATTTAAGGGCAGAATCAGGAAAGGTCAGGGTTAGGGTAGAACAATTTAGGGTCTTTGTCAGGGTCTGGGTATGGGTTTGGATTTAGTTGTAGGGTTAGTGCTTGAGTTTGTTTTGGTGTTTGTGTCAGTGTCAGGGTCTAGAGTTTAGATGTAGGGTTCCTATGCAGTTTAGGTTTTGGGTTTGGAGTTTGGGACATGGTATATTGTTTTAGTTAGGGATTTTGTTAGGGTCAGAGTAAGGATCAGTGTTAGGCTATATTTCTGGGGCAGCATCAAGGTCAAGGTTGAAGTAGGTTCCTGGTAAGATATGTTTAGTGTCAGGCTCAGTTTTGGCTCAGGTTCTATGTCAGCGTCAGGTCGGTTAAAATTATGGTTCAAGTCAGGTTAAAGTTTAGGGTTAGGTGTAGGGTTGGGATTAGGTTTGGGGAATATTTGGTTTTGGGTAATGGTTATGTTTAGGTTTAGGACTTAGTGTTAGGGTTTAGTGCTTAGGGTTATGTGTCATGTTAGTATTATGGTAAGTTCAGTGTCTGGGTCAGCATTAGTTTCAGTGTCAGGGTCAGTGTCAGGGTTTAGAGTTTGGGTTGGTTTACTCTTCAGGTTATGATTGCAGGTCTGTGTAAGTGTCATGGAGTAGAGTTCATGGAAAGTTTTAGTGATAGTGTTAGGGTTAGGTTTTGGGATCCAGGTCTAGAGTTTAGTGGTAGCATTAAAATTAGGGTCATATTCAAGGTTGAGTAGATTCAGGGTCCATGTGAGTATCTGAGTTATGGGTCAGGGTCAGTGTCCGGGAAAGTGTTAGATGTATAGACAAGATTTTGTGTCTCAGTTCAGGATCTGGGTCCAGCTTTACAGTGAGGGTAAGAGTCAGGGTCTATTTAGGATAAGTGTCAGGGTCCTGAAACAAACCCTCAAATCTTGAAATATCTGATTTTTGACAAAGGGGGACAAAATATTTCATGGAGGAGAGACAGCCTTTTCAGCAAATGGTGCTGGAGAAACTGATCAGCCACATGAGGAAAGTTGAAATTAGACCCATATCTTTTTCCTTACACTAGAATCAAATCAAAATGGATCAAGGAGCTAGGAATTAAATCAGCTACCTTGCAACTGATGGAAGACAAATTAGGTCAAACACTTCAGCATTTGGGAGTAGGAAAAGGCTTTCTCAACATGTCTCCAAAAGTGAAGGAAGTAAAGTAAAAAATCAGTGAATGGGATGCCATAAAGCTAAAACTCTTTGTACTGCCAAGGAAACAATCAAAAGTGTCAAGAAGTTTCCTACGGAAATGGAGAGAATCATGGGCTATGATTCCTCTGACAGGGGACTAATATCCAGAATCTACAAAATCCTCAAAAATCTCAACTACAAAAACACAAACAATCCAATCAATAAGCAGTCTAAGGAATTAAATAGAATCTTCTCAACAGAGGACATTGATCAAGCCATTGAACACATGAGAAAGTGCTCTAAATCACTAGTGATCAGGAGAAATGCAAATGTAAACTACATTAAGATATCACCTATGCCAGTCAGATTGCAAAGATGAAGAAATTAAACAAAAATAGATGCTGGAGGGGTTGAGGAGAGATAGGAACATTAGCACACTGCTGGAACTGCAGACTTATTCAGCCCCTCTGGAGGGCAGTGTGGAGAATCCTCAAAAAACTGCAGATGTGCCCACTATATGATCCTGCTATTCCTCTCTTGGATATTTTTCCAGGGGATTTGGAGTCAGCACACTACAGTGACACAGCAAAATTGATCTTCATAGCAGCTCAAATTGCAATAGCTAAGTTATGGAAACAACCCAGATGTCCCCCACTGGATGAATGGATCCAAAAACTGTACATATATACCATGGAGTTTTACTCAGCAATTAGAAATAATGATGTTGCATCCTTTGAAGGTAAATGGATGGCTATGGAAGAAATTATGCTGAATAAAATCAGCATAATCCAGAGAACGAAGCACTCATTTTTCAAGACCAGCAAAATCATCTCAGTTAGATGTTGCCTCTAAATTCCCAAAATACTCCAAAATTTGTAGGCTGTTACAGTTATTTCTGACTTGTACTCTTTTGATTCTTTCCAATCCCCACTATATCCAGACTTAGTTAACAAAATCCTCTTATGCTCTTTTTTTACTTGCTTTATTAGTATCATAAACTTGTTCAAATATTGAATTACCCAGACACACTGAAATTAAATTGCCCAAGAGGTTGCAAGAATTCATTAAGATTTAGCAATATATGGAGCCATAATTCACATGCAGATCCAAGTCTCTGCACTTTAGTGATGATGAATGCCTAGTCTCCACATGCTGATATCTTCTACTGTTCTGTCCATGCAAGATATCACTTGGGTTTCCCAGCACTTGCCCCAGTGTATCTTTGAGGAGTTCCAGCCTTCTTGGGAAGCCCATACAAACCAACTGGAGGCCTGAGGACAGACTTCCCTATCACCCTTAAAAGATTACATATTTTCATGTCCTCCTGACAGGTGCCTCTGAATTCACAGCAGGAATTCAACTTATAGGGATTCAGGTGCTCTACTGCACTGCACTCAATCTAGAAGAAGGTTGCAATGAGTGCTAAAGGACAACTGAAGTGTGTTCAAAGTATTATGAGTCACCATAAATCCTTTCTGGTATACAATGAATCAAATTAGGAAAATCCTCACAGTCCCTTGATTTTTTAAAGTAGTAAATTATTCCCTTATGTCACATTTATTATAAATTTCTTTTCCGAGACAAATATTTGGAATAACAGGAGAAAGGAGAGGCTCAAAGTTCAAACTGAATCCTGATTCTCATTACCCACATGACACTAAGCCACACCAAGACTCAGTTTTCCCTAATGATGCCATGTGATGTTGTAGGGACCAAAGGAAATAGCGTGTGTGATGCAGTTTACTTCACCAACATTCCCTGTGAGTTGCATTTTGTTTTTTTTTTCTTCAAAAAACACTTCACATTTAATTTTCTTAATCCAATTCTATAAGCTCTACACCCCATCCTACAAAGATAGCAAGATATTTAAACCAAGTCATTACTGGGGCTTCTTTCCTCCTCAGAAATTGTTGGTGACTTACTAGAACTCAGACAGTGAGGAAGGGACTTCTTTGTTTAGTGTGGCCAGATTGCTATGAGATGTCTTTGTTGAAGTCACCCATGACCTCTTGAATCTGGGCATTTCTACTGCTTCTAAATCAGCTGGACACCTGAGTCTAGGCCTTGGCTGGGAGGTGGGGCATCTGAGGGCCTAGCAGTCCTTTGCCTTCAGAATTGTTCCTCACCTGATTGTGTGGTTCTACAAAGCCTGAATCTCAGTTATTTAGAGCAACACAAAATTCCCACACTGGTTAAGTCTCAGGGAACCTCCACCAGTACCTCTGTGGGCCTGCTCACATCCCCACTTAACTGCTCACTTCCTGCAGGAAAAGCTATCACATAACTCCCCTGATGAAGCTTCAGAAAAAAAAGAAGAAAAAGGAAGATATGTTGTTCTCTGTCAACTTCTGTCTGTCATACAAATTAATCTCTCAACAAATTATACTGCCATATCTGAAAAGAGTTTTTAGACCTGTCAAGTGTTATACAAATACATGGAACATAACACAGGGCTACAATTTCATCTAATCTGGTACTAGGCTGGTCCTAACAAACAGTTTCCTTTGAGCCCCAGGCATTGGAGACTGCCTAGACAATCACACATTAGAAAAGAAAACGCACTATTTTTTTTAATTTTAATTTTTGAATAACCACACCAAATTTTAACAAAATAATATAAGATGTGTATGGTTTCTGGATACTAGATTTACCCCCAGGAGTGCCCCCCAAACTTCCCACCCATATCCCTTTCTTCCCTTAGCCCCAACATCTCTAAAAAAGTATTAGGCTGTATAACATTACACCTTATCTGGATTTAACACATGATAATAGACCACATTTCTGAATGGTCAGGGTCTAGTTCCAACCTCCACAGATGAGTGGAGATTTTCGACCCTTGGTTCTCTGGGTTAAGCTGATATTACTAAGCATAATTTCTTCCATAGCCATCCATTTACCTTCAAAGGCTGCAATATCATTGCTTCTAATTGCTGTGTAAAATTCCATGGTATATATGTACCACAGTTTTTGGATCCATTCATCCATCTGAGTTGTTTCCATAGTCTAGCTATAGTAAATTGAGCTGCTATAAACATAGATATTGCTGTGTCTGTATAAGGTGCTGATTCTAAATCCCCTGGAAAAATATCCAGGAGTGGAATAGCAGGGTCATATGGTGGGCTCATCCCTAGTTTTTTGAGGATTCTCCACACTGCTTTCCAGAACGTTTGTACCAGTCTGCAGCTCCACCAACAGTGTGTTATTGTGCCTGTCTCTCCACAGCCCCTCCAGGATCAATTATTGTTTTCTTCATTTTTGCCATTCTGACTGGTGTAAGGTGATATCTTAATGTAGTTTTCATTTGCATTTCTCTGATTACTAGAGATTTAGAGCACTTTCTCATGTATTCATTGGCTTGATCAATGCCATCTGGTGAGAAGTTTCCATTTAGCTCTTTGGCCCATTTATTATTTGGGCTGTTAGTGTTTTTGTAGGTGAGATTTTTGAGGACTTTTTAGATTCTAGATATGAGACCCCTGTGAGAGAAATCATAGCCCATGATTCTCTCCATTTCCGTAGGAAACTTCTACACACTTTTGATTGTTTCCTTGGCAGTACAAAAGAGTTTTAGCTTTATGGCATCCCATTCACTGATTTTTTACTTTACTTCCTTCACTTTTGGAGACATGTTGAGAAAGTCTTTGCCTACTCCCAAATGATGAAGTGTTGGACCTAATTTGTCTTCCATCAGTTGCAGGGTAGCTGGCTTAATTCCTAGCTCCTTAATCCATTTTGATTTGACTCTAGTGCAAGAAAAAAGATATGGGTCTAATATCAACTTTCTGCAAGTGGCTGACCAGTTTGTCCAGCACCATTTTGAAGAGGCTGTCTCTCCACCATGTAATATTTTGTCCCCCTTTGTCAAAAATCAGATGTTTAAAGATTTGAGGGTTTGTTTCAGGGTCTTGTATTCTATTCCATTGGTCTTCTTTCCTATCTTGATACCAGTACCATGCTGTCTTTGTTACTATGGCTGTATAGTATAGTTTTAAATCTGGTATGGCAAAACTGCCTGTTTCATCTTTTTTTCTTACTGTTTTGGCAATTCTAGGTTTCTTATTGTTCCAAATGAATTTGAGAATTGCTTTATCTATGTCTGTAAAGAACAACATAGGTATCTTTATAGGGATAGCACTAAATCTATGTAAAGCTTTTGGTAGAAATGCCATGTTTATTATATTAATTGTGCCTATCCAAGAGCATGGGACATCTTTCCATCTTCTTAGGTCATCTTGGATTTCGTTCTTCAATGTTCGATAGTTTTCATTGAAGAGACCTTTGATTTCCCTTGTAAGGTTAATTCCCAAGTATTTTACTCTTTTTGAAGATATTGTGAATGGGACTGATTTCCTGACTTCTTCATCAGTCCTATTATTATTAGTATATAGGAAAGCTATTGATTTATGAGTGTTGATCTTTTATCCTGCCATTTTGCTAAATCTATTTATGAGTTCAAGCAGTTTATTGAAGGAGTTTTTTGGACCTTCCAGATACAGGATCATGTCATCAGCTAAAGGAGAGAGTTTGACTTCCTCTCTTCCTATTTTTATCCCTTTAATTTATTTCTCTTGCTTAATTGCTCCAGCTAGGGTTTCAAGAACAGTATTGAGTAAAAGTGGTGGTAGTGGACAGCCTTGTCTTGTTCCTGATTTTAGTGGAAATTCTTTCAGCTTTTCTCCATTTAGTATTATAGTAGCTGAGGGTTTAGCATGTATAGCCTTTACAAAGGTCAGAAATGGTCCTTTGAACCCCATTTTCTGTACAGCTTTGAACATAAAAGTGTGCTGTATTTTCTCAAAGGCATTTTCTTCATCCGTTGAGATGATCATATGGTTTTTATCCTTGATTCTGTTTAAGGGGTGAATTATGTTATTTGTTTTGCATATGTTGAACCACCACTGCATTCCTGGGATGAAGTCCATTTGATCATGTTGGATTATCCTCTTTATAAGTTTTTGAATACAGTTTGCTAGTACCTTATTAAGGATTTTTGCATCCAATTTCATCAGTGGTACTGGTCTGTAATTTTCTTTTCTTGATGTGTCCTTGTCCGGTTTTGGCATCAGAGTTATAGTTGCTTCATAAAAAGTGGATGGGAGCATTCCCTCCTTTTCAATTTCTTGGAATAACTTAATAAGGAGAGGTGTCAGTTCATCCTCAAAATTGTGGTAAAAATCAGTTGGGAAGCCATCAGGTCCTGGGCTTTTCTTCTTTGGTAGACTTTTAATTGCAATATGGATTTCAGTGCCCGTGATTGGACTATTTATGAATTCAGTACCTTCCTGAGTGAATTTTGGGTTGTTGTATGTTTCAAGAAATTTATCCATTACTTCCAAGTTATCAAATTTGGAGGAGTATATGTTTTCAAAATATGATCTTATAAATTATTGTATTTCCATGGCTTCGTTGGTGATCACTCCCTTTTAACTGGAGATTTTATTGATTTGCTTCATTTCTCTCCTTCTCTTGGTTAGATTCTCTAATGGTCTTTCTATCTTTATTTTTTCAAAGTACCAGTTCTTTGTTTCATCAATTCTTTTTATTGTTTTCTTTTTTTGTTCTCAATTTCATTGATTTCAGCTCTGATCTTGATTATTTCCTGTCTTCTGCTGGTTTTGGAGTTAGAATGTTCTTCCTTTGGTAGGGCTTTGAAATGAGTGTAAGCTTATTTATTTGGGATCTCTCTTCATTTTTAATGTGGGCACTCAGTGCTATGAATTTTTTCCTTAGGAAAGCTTTCATGCTGTCCCAGAGGTTTCAATATGTTGTGTCTTCATTTTCATTCTCTTCCAAAAATTTTTGAATTACGTCTCTAATGTCTTCTTGGATTCGTTCTTCATTTAATAGAGTATATTTCAATCTCCATGAATATGGGTGCTTTCTGTTGATTATTACTGTTGATTGCCAGGGTCATAGCATTGTGATCTGAAAGGACACACGGGATAATGTTTACTTTTTATATTTGCTGAGTTTATCTATATGAACCACAATATGGTCTATTTTGGAAAAGGATCCATGTGCTGCAGAGAAGGTGTATTCCACTGCCTTATGATGGAAAATTCTATATATTTATATTAAGTCCATTTGATTTATGTAGTTATTTAGGCTGGTGATTCCTTTATTGATTTTTTGTTTTGATGATCTCTCTAATGGTGACAATGGAGTGTTGAAGTCTCCCAGTATCATTGTGTTGTTATCCATGAGTGGTTTGATGTCATGAAGTAATTTCTTCATGTAGTT
Organism: Aplodontia rufa; assembly: GCA_004027875.1. NCBI lineage: Eukaryota > Metazoa > Chordata > Mammalia > Rodentia > Aplodontiidae > Aplodontia > Aplodontia rufa. The sequence continues at coordinate 13,499 of PVKS010026762.1, forward strand.
GTGTGCATTGTTGTTTGGAGAGTAAATATTAACTATGGTTATTTCTTTCTGTTGAAGGGTTCCTTTTAGTACTAAGTAGTGGCCTTCTGATTGATTTATGTTTGAAATTTACTTTGTCGGATATAAGTGTAGTGACACTGGCTTGTTTTCTTGCACCCTATGCATGGTAGATTTTTTTCCCAATCTTTCAGCCTTAATCTGTGGATGTCATTGCCTGTGAGGTGAGTTTCTTTTAAACAGCATATGGTTGGATTTTATTTTTTGATCCAATCAGAAAGTCTGTGTCTTTTGAGTGGTGCATTTAGACCATTTACATTCAGTGTAAAAATATAAGTGTGTAATTGATTCATAGTCATCGTGTCTTATTTAGCTGGTTCCATGGTTGCCTTGATTGGTTATTGCTAGGTGATAATTTTAGTGAATTTCTTAAGCTTGTGGGTTTTTGGTATCAATTGCTTGTTCTTCTGTCTGTAGTGTTTCCTTGAGAATTCTTTGTAGTTCAGGCTTTCTGTTGATGAATTCTGACAGTTTTGTTTTATCATGAAAAGTTGTTATTTCTCCATCAAATTTGAAGCTGATTTTTGCTGGGTGTAGAATTCTTGACTGCATGTTGTGGTCATTTAGACATTGAAAGATATTATTCCAAGACCTTCTTGCTTCCAGAGTCTGGGTTGAAAAGTCACAGAAAATTCTTATTGGCTTGCCTCTGAATGTGATTTAATGTTTCTCCCTTGCTGCTTTGATTATTGTTTCTTTGGTACCCCTGTTGTAATTAGAATATGATGTATCTTGGTGAGTTTCTGTTTTGATTAGTCCTATTGGGTGTCCTGTAAGCTTCCTGGATTAGCATGATTCATTCTATTTTTATGTGAGAAAAGTTTTCATTCACGATTTCTTTGAGAATATTCCTCATACCATTGTTGCGTGTCTCAATTTCTTCCTGTATTCTCATTACTCTCAGATTGCTTCTTCTCATTTCATCCCAGACATTCTTAAAATTCTCATCATGATCTCTTAATTATTTTTCTTTTTTGGTGTTGGTGAGCTCTAGCTTGATCAACTTGTCCTCATTTTTGTATGTTCTTTCTGCAATAGCAGAGGTTTTATTTTCTACTGAAATTAGTCTATTATTAAATTCTTGCATGGACCCTCTCATGTCTTTGACTGCAGATTTTAGGTTTGAAACTTCCTGTTTGAGGGAATTGATTTCTTTAATGATTGAATTTCTCAGTTCTTGAGTTTTCTCATTTATTCACTTCATTTTCTCTTATTTTAATTCATTGTTCCTTTTGGTTATCAGCTCATTGATATATTGTTATAAATTTTCATTCTGGTCCCTGGCAATGACCCCCTTACAAGGGGAGTTTTGGGATTGATATGAATCTCTTTGATTTTGATTTATCATGTCTGAAATATTCTTCTCTCTTTTTGACCAGTGAACCCTCAAAATACAGGAGAAGAGCTGGACATTTCCTGTTCAGTCTCCAAGCCACTGGGGAAGTTTTCTCTCTAGATTGCCTTTTTGGCATCCTTGAGAAAGTACTATTTTAATCTCTGTTTTAGCAGACATAACTATCAGAAAGGAAGTGGAAAGGCATAATGGAGGAAAACCTTTTTCACATCTGTCTAATCCCACTAATAAGCTGAACTCTGCATACAGGTGACTTCATACAGGTCATTTAAGCTCTGTGTGGGTGGAATTCATCATGTTTGAAATGTGATGGTTATGACATATCAGGGTTTTTCTAAATACTCAGTAGGTATGAGGATAAGAGTAGATGACACCTTGGACTTCCACCTTTGTTTAGCCATAGCTTTGTGACATTTATGTGGTTTATGTATCTGGTTAGAAAGAAGAATTCTGCTATTCAAAGCAAGAAAATGGTTTTGAAAAACCACTGGGCAAATTGGTCCCTGGGGCTGTGATTCTGTGAATGCAGCTGGATTTCCTGAGAAACAGTGATGGCCTGTCTAATGTATGCATTCCCAATGAGAATTTATTGTAGATGTAAGTAAATGATGACTGTGGCCTCAGCCAATGGCTCAAAACCAAAGATTTAAGGAAAGAACTAACCCTTCAGGGATGTGCAGCACCTGGGGATGGAGGAATTAATGGTGCCACACTCTCTCCATTGTTAACCTCTCTCCTTCACTTTTTAAACTTTAAATGCCTTTTTGCACAATTTTGCTTTGAGCTATGTAAATTTGAGGTCAATGAATTAGAACACAGAGAGGCAGTTGTACACTTTCTCTGTGAGCTGCATCACTGGCTGCCTTGGCATTTTCTGTACTAATCAAATGAAGCCCACAGTTCTAGAATTCAAGATGCAGAATCACAGCAGGTAATATGAATGAAACACTTAATCCCTACAGTATTTGTTCAATACAAATTCTGAGTACCTGCTCTGCAATAGGCATGAGACCAGGTGTCAGGCATACAGTGACAAATGAGGCATAAACTATGTCCTTAATAAGTCTATGGAGTTCTAGGGGAGACAAGTCATAAACACATAATGAAAGTGGGATCAGGGGTCTATATTATGACTTTGGAACACAGAGAAGGGCACAGTTAGCTTTTCCTGGGGATTTGGAAGTGACTTCATCATTCCTGGACTATAGTAGCTGCTCAATAAATATTTGTTGAATGAGGTCAAGTTTGAGATGACAGACTTTGGAGCTAGACTGCTTGGAACCAAATCCCAGCCCCATCACTTTTTCAGATAAATGACTTTGAGCAAGGTATTTAACTTCTATGTGTTTCATTTTTCCTATCCTCACAGGGTTATTGTGAAAATTGCAAGTTAACAAGGTTCAGGTGCTCCAATAAGCATTCATCCAATAGTAAATGTACCTCCTGATTGTGTTGATGACTGACTGTCAAACCTGAGCCCATGGGGTACAGAAGAAAAGTCAAGAAATTGTATGAGATCCAGTTCAAAATGCAGGAGATCCTCCCAGAAACCCACAGAGGAAACTTGTTCAGACAGGAATTTTTAAAAACATGTGGGGTTTGACTTGGACATTTCACATTGTATTAAACATTCACATCATCATCTCATACCTCATAAACATATATAGCTGTAATGTAATTTTTAAAAATTTGGAAAGGGGCAGGGATGTTGTGGGAGGTATGGTTTCTTCTGTTTGTCCTGCCTCTTCTGTCTCTGGACTCATGCTCTCTGCCTTTTCCATCCCTCCCTTTACCTTGCTTTTTGTCTTTCTCCTTCCTTCTTTTCTTTTCTTGGTTTAAATTTCCCTTTCCCTCTATGGAATCTTTTCTGCATCCTACTCTTTCCTCCCCCTTTTCCATTTCTCTTCCTCCTTCTGAAGTCTATTCTCATCCTGTAATCCCCCTTTTTTTCCTTGTATCTTTCCCTACCACCTGCCCACTCAAGCTTGTCCTACATTTACTTCCCCTCAGTCTGAGAAACCAGTCCCTCCTTTCCTCTGTGCCCCTCCTCCAGCAGGATTTGCACAGACCAGAGCAACGAAATCTGACATTTTTGTTGTTGCTGATTCTTAGTGGAAAGTGCAGGTGGGTGCTTCTCTGTTGCCAGATCAGTCAGGGCTCCTGAATGACATGTGTAGCTGGGGGTGATAGCAGCTTTGCTCTACTAACTTTTCACTTTCAAACTCTCCAGTGGTTGTCAGCATTTAAATGGTAGCAAGCAAAGTGGGTAGAACCGTCCCTGCTCATAGCCTCTGGTATTGAATACTGGATCCTCAGACAAAAAAGAAAATGTATGAGTTTACCTGTTTACCTAGAAATTGATGCTTGGGAATTGAGAGTGAGCCTGAGCCAGAACAGAAGGCTTTTGAGAAGTCTGCCTGGGTCTTTCCAGAGGGATCTTCATTTCTTCCACTCCACAAATGATTCCTGCAATGGACTGTTGAATATCTAATGACTAGTGAGAAAGACCAGGCCCCTCCCCTCCTGGGTAAAATTCTAAGTTGCAGGAATATCATAAACAAGTAAAATGCAAGCAGAATAATTTCAGACAGTTACCAATTCTGTAAAGAAAAAATAATAAAGTCATTAATGAAAGTATCTTTGTAGGCAGAGTTTGCATTGTGTTGCATGCTCAGCAAAGTACTCCCTAAGGATTCCAAGAGCAGGGTCCTCAATTATAAGAAGCATCAGCCACAGAAAAACCTAGAAGAACATTACAGCAGATAAGCAAGAGAGAATGATTCAAGGTGGGAAATATCTAGAAAACAAAGTCCATAGACATGGAGTGTAGGGACATAGTGGGAAGCATGCCATCTGATGGCATTGGGGAGGGTGGTGGTGACATGTAAGGCCTTGTACAGCATGTCTCTAAGTCTGATTTGTAATTAACAGAGACTGAGTGGATTATTCCTCCTGAGCAGGAATTTATTAATAGGTGTTTGTATGCCCACAGAATTTCCAGGGACAGATTTAGAAGAGAGATAAGCATACAAGGGTGGCAGCCAGATGCTTGCAATGCTAGTGTTGGTGCTGCTAGCACTGAATGGCAGCCAGTGGAATCCACTTGAGTGGATTTGCAGCAGTCATCACAGCTGGATCCAAACAGTGAGTGTGTTTGGCTGTCCAGAGAAAAAGAATCAATAGGCTATGTGTGTGTGTGTGTGTGTGTGTGTGTGTGTGTGTGTGTTGTTTTAATGAATTGGCTTACATCATCATGGAGTCTAAGTTGAGTGAAGATCTACACTTGGCAAGCTAAAGTCCCAGCAGCAGATGGTGTAGCTCCAGCTCATGTCTTTGAAGGCCTGAAGTCAGGAGAATTGATTGTGTCAATCTTAGTCTAAGTCCAACTCGATGTCCAAAGACAGTAGACTGATGTTCTGGCCTGAAAGCAATGAAGCAGGGAGATTGAATTTTTCCCTGGTAAGTCTTGCTTCATTTAGGCCTTCAACTGATTGGATGTAGCCCACCAACACTGGGGAGGTGGGTCTGCTTTATTCAGTCTACCTATTCAGATGGTAATCTCACCCAAAAGCACCATCACAGACATGAACAGAGTAATGTTTAACCAGATATCTGGATACCCATGGACCAGTAAAGTTAATATGTAGAATTAACCACCAAGTGGGCAAGGGCAGTCAATTGGTTTAGATCACCAGACTTCATCACTAAGGGATGACCTGCATGTGGCCATAATCTGTTTGCAAGGCTCTTTACTTACAAAAAATGATATCATCCTCTGGAGGGTGTTTTTCTTAAATATAAAGTGAATCCCTCTCAAGGTATTCATAAGCCCTTTCTCACCAACATACCAATTATTAATAACAACATATTACAAGGGCCAAGTGTTTCCGTGTTTCTCAAAACCTTGACACCCCTTGTCTCATTCTCTCTACTCCTTCCCCATCCATTCCTACTATCATCAATACTTAGGTCTTATCAGGGATTATTGATGGGCTGTTTATAGAAGAGAATCCTTTTAGATGTGAGCAGTTCTCTGCTTTGAAAACTTATCTTTAATTTTTAAACTTTAAATTTAATACACAAGTGTCCAGTCCCGGCCGGCAGGAACCGGACAAGGCATTCATTTAGGTGAGTGAACTGAGGTTAAAATAGACCCACTGGTCTTAAGTTCTCCAAATGCTTTATTTCTCCCTATACCGTGGCTAACGGCCTCCAGGCGCTTCCCGCCTTCCCTCTTTTACAGTCAAGGCCCTTAAGGCATTACATTTAGAGACAAGGCTATTCACATTCATAGTCCTTGTTTCTACTGCCATACCAGAGTCCCTGTTTCTGCAGCCGAGGCTTTTACTGCCTGCGTCTTCCACCGCTGCTGATCTCTCCGCCTTCTCTGCTGCTGCTTCTTCCATGCTTCTATGCTTCTGCTTCAGGACAGGGCGGGTTGCTTCTTCTCTGGCTGCTTCCTTCAGGACAGGGCTTGCTCCTTCTCTGGCTGCTTCCTTCTTGGGCCGCTTCCTTCTCACTTGCTTCTGGCTGCTCTCTGGCTGCTTTCTCCTTGGGCCACTTGCTTCTTTTGGCTGCTTGCTTTCTGGGCCACTTCCTCCACCTGAGTAGCGGCTACTCTATTTATCCATTACAATAGCCAATAGAGGTATAATGAAACACGTTTATCCAATTGTACCAATGAATGACCAAATAGCTTAGTCCTGCGGTCAGGCATTATGTCACTAAGGAAGATACAAGCCAGCTGGGTCAGAGTTGCTTACCACCAATTCTTTTACAAGCCAGCTGGACCTCATGTTGGGGGATCCCCAACACACAAGGAACACTACCAATGGCCCACCATAGGCTGCATTTAAAAATATGAGATAGAATTTAGGGTCACAACTTCTGGGACTTATTAATGGCATGAGAGAGGGAGCAGAAATGTAAATATTCTACCCTATATGGGACATTTTCACTTGAATCGCCTGTCCCAACACCAATAGCATTCGTTAGGAAATACTACTTAAAGTACAACCACATTTAGACTTACATAAAAGAAACATTGCTTCTTTCACAAAATATTTGACACCCTTTGAAGACTGATAATCTAAATCTAAAGCAAAAACTGGATATCAGCTCTGATACTTCCTCCAGATCCTAATATCACTTGCTCTTGGAAAGTTCTTCCTAACATCTAACTTCATTAGTGCTGAATCTTTAAACTGTTATCTCCTGGGTGAGGACAAAAGTCATCTGTGTTAGAGCTGTCAGCATATTGGAAAACTGTTAATGGACATGAATTGACCTTTCTAACATAATGGCTTTCAGGAAGTTGTTTTTCATTTGAAGAGACACAGTGAATCACCTAACAGGCAGAATTAACTCATGAAGAAAATCAGATTAGAATTTCCAATTCCACAGCACATGTTCTTAGCACCGCTGCTTTACATTTTTCAGGATCAGTGATTCTAGGAATGTGCTCAAAACTGGGGATTTTCTTGTCAGAGTCCCTGATTCTCAAAGAAATCCTTCAGTCCACAGTTATTAGCTAATGTTGGAAAAGCGATAAGGGCCCAGAAATTCAGTAGCTTTACCCATAGGCCCCGTAAGAGGAATGAGAGTCTAATCTTTAGACAATATTGCTGAGGGACTATTTTAAAAATCACAATTCAGACAGAATGGAGTTTGAAATTAAATAACAAGAAAATGCTAATTTTTGATGTATAAATGACTCAGACTTATTTTGGATATGAGAGGGAGAATATAAATTTTGAGTGAATAAATTCATGAAGTAAAACACTATATTAGTTTTCAAAAATTTACATTCAATTTCTAGTATGTTGTCATTCATTTTCTTGGGCTGTAGTAGACCCTGGTATATATTAATTAGTAAATTATGAAGCCCACTTACCCTAGAAATTTGACATAGATTAAAGAGCACCACTGATACCCTCAATATGGTTACACGTGTCATTATTGATCTAACCCTAATTCATTTTTACTTTGGCTTGTATATTCCAAGAAACCCAAATGGGAGTTTCATAGAGAGTTGAAGTTTCTCTTTTATCTTGGAGGGTAAAAGAGAAAAAAAAAGAGTCTAGGAGAATGAGAGTACAAATTGCATTACAGCTTCTTACAGTTTTCATAACTGAAAACTGAAAATAAATCTTGCTTTTCCTCACTAGAAGCTTTGCACCATTTCTGGCCCAGTATCTTTTTTTACCATTCATCACTTTATAATATATGTCAAGTATTCCTGTCTAAAATGATTATAACTGAAATGTTATAGATTTGGAAATTTTTGGATGTCAAATTTTCATATTAGGAATGTTCAACCTGAACCAAAATCATAACTATGAGTTTTCCATTCATGTTAGCCATGTTCCTATAAATGTTTATAAATCCCAATAGAAAAGAAAAGATTTGAAAAGACAAATGACTAAGAAAACATTGGTAATTATGACAATGGAATAATTTTCATTATATGTAAAGAGTATATATAAATCAAAAAGAAAATTAAGAATCCCTTTTGGGAAGATGGATACAAAAGTACCGAAAAGATCTTCACAAGAAAGAAAATACAAATGCTTAGCTTCATTCAGCAATGAAATTTATTAACCTATCAAAATGTAAAAAAAAACAAAGGTTGAAAATATCTGGTGTTGATAAATATATAAAGAAATATGTACCCAGTTTTGGTAAGAATGGGCAATCTTATTTGAAAGACGGATTTACCATCCTTATTAAATTTTAAATGTGCACACTCTTGAACCCTATAATTTTACTTCTAGGAATTTATTTTCTGTATATTTGCAATATTTATAGTAATAAAATGAAACCCAATGATTTATCATTACACAAATGATTGAACAAGTCATATATGTATATATAGCAAAATATTCTGAAATTATTATGAATAACCCAAAAGCTTATTGGAAACTTAAGGATATGTGTTTTTTTTTTCTTTTCTTTAGTTAAAAACCTATTGTACAATACAACTGTATGCTTAGTATAATTGTATAATTTCATTTGTGTGTTCCTTTTTTTTTAAAGAGAGAAGAACAGTGAGAGAGACAGAGAAAGAGAGAAACAACTTTATTTAGTTTTTCACATGGCTCTAGTTGCTCCGACACTCAGTTGTGTACATGGTGCTTGGGTTTGAACCTGGGTCCTCACACCTGCCAGGCAAGTGCCAAAATTGCTGAGCCACCGCTCCAGCCCCCATTTGTGTTTTCTTAAAAAGTGTGTATCAATCTATTTATATGTTTCTAAAATAACCAAAAGGGCACAAGTGAACAAACAGTACTTATGGTGAGACTTAAGTTGGGAGAGGGAAGACAAGTGACACTTTTTATTTTATATCTTTATGGTGGAAAAGTATTACTTTTGTTAAGAGAGGACAAACCCTTTATTTATTTATTTTTAATTTTTAATTGAGAAATTTATTTATTGAACAATCATACATATGATATTATTTCATTAAAAACTTAGATGATTATCCATATATTTAAAAAAAATCTTTAATTTTATGGGCTGGAGAAGTGGGTCAGTGGTAGAGTCCTTTCCTGGCATGCACAAGGATGGAGGTTTAAATCCCAGAAACACATACAAAATTGTTTCGGAAAAACAAAAACCAGATGAAAAATCTCAATAAATCTGTTTCTTTCTCATTCTCCCTCTTTAAAAAAATTTATTGTGTATAAAGTTCTACAAAATAAATAAACCACAAGTATAGTAAAGTAGTACTATAGTTGAACAACATAACATCCCATTTTGTTAGTTGCCCATTTCCCCCTCTATAACAAGAATGGGCAAAATCTACTCATTTAGCAAAAATCCTGTGCACTATTATTAGCTATTATTCTCATGTTATATGTTGTACATTAGATCTTAAAATTTGTTCATCCTACCAAGATATCCTTTGACCCACCCAAACACAGGGGTGGCCCATATTATTCTTGACCTGTAGGTAAAGAATGTATGTACTCAACATATGTTCTCTGATTCACCAATCTTCTGACAATTCTTCACTTAAAAAGAAAACAAAAAACAAAAAATGGTCAGGAATTCTAAGGGCAGAAACACACTGGGTAAGAATAATATTCTCAAATGATTACAAGAATTGATATCCAGGCAGGCACAGTGGTGCATGCCTATAATCTCCAATGTCTCAGAAGGTTGAGGCAGGAGGATTGCAAGTTCAAAGCCAACCTCAGTGAATTAGGAAGGCCCTAAACAGCTTAGCGAGACCCTGTCTCAAAAGAAAAAATAAAAAATGGTCTGGGGATGTGGCTCATTGGTTAAGTGCCCTTGGATTCAATTCCTGGCACAAAAAAATAGTACACAAATTATGAGACCACTGGAATAGATGTCATGCTTAGATTGGACAGTGAGAAACACTAGAATCCACTTCTTTCCTCTTTGATATGACAGCCTTAAGTTAATCATAATCCTTATCAACTACAAGTAGATTTCAAATTCCCATGTTTATGACCCTGTCATGAGAAAAATCTAGTGCAGTTATAACTGTTCATTTTACCTTGGTCATGCTATAAACAAATACGTATTTTGGTGGTACCCCAAAGCCCAGCTCCCCTACCTATTATGGTGTGGCTTACCCAACAGCTGTTTCATGTTAAGCAATATCTATATCCTTACAATTAAAAAGTGCCTCCAGGACATCCTTTACTTTGCTATACTTTTAAGATATTTTCTTTGAAGGCAAAATAGATGTCAATTTCTTCACTTTTTCAAAATTTGGAAAAAAATGAGAATTTGATCTCTGTCAGTTTAAAATAGTGCACTCATTTGTTCTCACATTTCCCCTTCACAATACATATTTGGGGCTCTTTATAATTATTCACTTGTGTGCCAGCCCTGGTGGCACATACTGTTCATGCCAGTAGCTTGAGAAGCTGAGGCAGGCAGATCACAAGTTCAAATCCAGCCTCAGGAACTTACCCAGGCCCTAAGCAACTTAGACCCTATCTCAAAATAAAATGTAAAAAAACATTGGGGATGTGGCTCAGTGGTTAAGTGCCACTGGGTTCAGTTCCAGTATAAAAAAAGTTATTGTGTGCATGTAATATAAAAGGCACTATAGGGCTGTTGAGTTTGCAATGTAAGTAAGACAACTATGTACATGCAAAACATAGTCTTAAAAATAAGATAACAATAATTAGAATTTTTGAGTGCTACTCTAAAGAATTTATAAGCAATACCTGACTTAATACTAAAAATCAACCTAAAATAAGTACCAATATTTCTCTCATTTACCAGTAAGAAAACAAAGAGATTAAGTAATAGGCCCAAGCTCAGACTGCTAGCAAGAGGCAGACCCAAGAAATCTGTCTATGTCCATACCTGGACCACTCTGCTTATAGCCTCTCTGTATGCAAAGAGATGCATTATAAACCAATAAAAGTTAAAAGTCTTTTAAGGATACCAAGTACAATGGGAATTCAAACATTTCTCAGTCCAATTTTCATGGAAGTACCTTGACAGAGGAATATCAAGTAATGTTTGATAGGCAGAAGGGGGACAATGGATTGCAAACCACACAGGTAGAAGCTTTCAATAGCCAGAAATTTAGTCCATGGTGTGTAGTCTAGGCTTATTGTGCTTTTGTAAATTGTTTTATGTTCTGTTGACATATTCCATATTTCAGCTATAAGCATGAATAAGGAGTACATGTGAACTGGAGTTCTTTTTCAGAAAATAGAATTATCAAAATTGTAAGGAAAGATACACATTTTATTGTTTACTTTTGCTTATGCTGACAGATTCTTTTTAGGGAGGTGTTAAAGTAGAATCAGAATGAACAACAAACTGTGTATTTTTTTTTTCATTTAGCTCATTGCCTTTATTTGCTTATTGGAAAATCACTTATAAAAGGTCAAGTCTCCTGCCTAAATTCATGCAATGAATTAACTTGAACCTGAACTACAAAATCCTAGTATGCTATTCTTTGCTCAACATCTTCTCACCACCTTAGTTTACTTTGGGCAACACTTTCTCACTCTCTGATATAATTCCTTAAGAATTCAGATAAGAAAAAATGTTCGGTCTCTTGAACAGAAGTATGATACTTAAGGCATCAACCTCATTTAACTGAAAAATCCTAGCTCTGTATTCCCCTATTTTCTCCTCTGTGCCCTAAAGGACAATTAAGGAAATACCAAGACAACCATGGGCATAATCAATACATACCTGTGATCTAAACACTTCCATTTTAAACTATACAATTATGAATATCCTGGTTAGTCTTCACTAAAAAGTCATTTAAACTTGGGGTTTGATTACTGTGAAGGGGAGATAAAATGCAAGCATCATGCTATTCCCTCTGGAGGAAACATGTTGCTATTTTTTTTCTCTATTCCACCACCAAATGCTTGTGCTATATTTCCAGGAGGGTTTGTATGGTTGAGATCTACTAGAAGCTTTGCTTTGTAGTATTTATCAAGTGGTACAATTGCCATACACAGTGATAGAGCAGCCTGGGGAGTGAGTTTGCAAGCTGAATCTGTTTAGAAACAGACTAATTAGGAACTTTCTGGAAAATGTACAATAGTTACTCTTGGCTTGTTATTTTATGAACCATGGAGAATCCAGAAGAACCAACCCTTACATCCTGTTCTTTGAGGTTTATTGCTTTGTGGTTTCTCCAGGAAGTACATTCTTATGCTAGGGCAACTGTGCCAGGTTATGGGCACTGGGGAATGACTAAGTGGTGCCCCATGATTCATACCAAACCTCCCACTATCAGCTACCTGCCACCCAAACCGTATCTCCCAACAACTGCTACTAGTTAAGGCTGCTCTCAAAGTCTAGCTTGATCCTATGTAAGTAGAGTCAATTTTAGCATCTGGGGTCCTGTCTTAATATTTCTAGGGAAAGAATAAAATGTCTCAGAAAAAACACTACTCATACCCATGGGGTTCACCTCCAAAGCCTAGATTTGAAATGTGATGCTGCCTGAGACACCTCACCTAAAGCTAGCTTGTTAAGTAAGCTAGCTACTCCAGAAACATGTACCATTGCCTTTCTCACTAAATCTGGTGTAGAGGAACCAAATTGGTAGGGAATGTATGAAAACGGAAAAAGGTATGATGATTTTATATGTATCAATATGGATATGACTATTAATATCTTGTTCAATGAAAGGGAATCAGTCCAGTAAATTCTGTTCATGTGGAATGATAAATTAGCATTTGTTTTAATTCTTCTTGAAAAAAATTAGATTAGTCTCTAAAAGATAGTTTTTAGGTCATATTTAGCTAATCACCTGAGAATGAAAAACTTTTCTCCAGAAATCAGAGAAATGCATTTAAAAGGAAGGAAGGAATGAAAATAGGTCCTGTCCTGTCCAGGAAGGCACAAACTTCAATATGAATACTTATATTAGAACAATGAACATTTCTTAAGGATTTATTAAGTGCTAGTCATTGCTACACATATTTACCATGTATTCATTTTAACCCACTCACCACCCCAAAACAGAAACAAAATAATGGAGGATACTTTCTCCAGTGCAGGGGATGTTAATTTTAAGAAAGGGTGTGTGATGGTTTGCAAAGGTCCAGACGTACACTGTGAGTTGCAGGCACACATAAGATGTATACAAGTTGGGTAAGCTCTCTGATCTAATAAAATTTGTATCCATCCACTGGGTTGTAGAAATTTCAAAGATTTAATTTTTTACAGGATGCCTAACATTTTTCTCTCTTTACTCCCACTTGTTTTATTCATTTGGGGGTAGTTGTCAATTAGAACTAATTGATAAGCATAATTAATAGATAACTTGCATTTACTCTTCAACCCCAGCCAAGAAAATTAACCATAGAAGCCTTCATTTCCTTTTAAAATTCCTAACATTATCACTTCCTATGACTTCTATTTATCTCTATCTCTTCTAAGACACGACCATATCAGACAAAGGTGATTCCTCATTATTTTTTACCCTGAAGATGTCATATAGGAATATCCTGCTAGGATATCACCAGAGAAAGCAAGCATTTATTTATGTTCCAGGCATCTACAAGACAATTTCATAGATTATATCTCTTTTAAAATATTTCAACATCTTCCAAGTAAGAATTATCTTCCTTTACTACACTTGACAAAACAGTACCTCAAAGAGAATTATTCCCTTGTCTTAAATTCAATTAGTGAGGCCATTAGGTACAAACTAAGGCTGGTATGAATTCCAAACCTGTGTTCCTTCCATCCACATGCAAAAGCATCATCTCATTTGAGAAGACCCCCTTAAATTTTATTACCTTGAAAAAACCTGATGGTCATTATTTCATTCAACAACCATTTGAGCACCAGTTCTGTGGCAGACACTGGTCAAGCATTGGTTTGGTTGGAAGGAATCATCAAGCAGGACTTTGGAAGGAAGATGGTGGTTAGCGGAAAGATGGAGTAGAATAACATGAGGAGGGAACGGGTAAGGTGCTGGGTTGAGGGTACAGGCAGTTGGAGCTCCTGATCATGTCCTCATGGCAACAGTCTTTCTTCATGTCACTCATGGACTTCCATTTGTCATCCTAGGCTTGAGAATATATGAAAGAGCCTGGGAAGGCAAAGGGACATTAAATTGTCATCACTGGCATCTTTTTCCATCATTGCACCATCGTCAAATGCATTGGGGTAATCATGACATGTCATTTTCCATCATTGAGCCCATAACTGTACTGTGAGAAAGCTAACAACTGTCAAAGGTCATTTATAGAACTTTATCCAGGGAGCTTGGAAAGTGGGAATATGTGGCACACTCACATCCCAGCCTTGAACCATGTGACCTGAACAGGAAATCAAGCTTCCTCTGAGTAGTTATGTGTATATCAATACCTTATTGTATTTTGTGGATGTTCTCATCTGATCAGCCCAATCATGCAGACTTCCTACTGTTTCACGCAATCAAGACCAAATTATCAAAACCAATTCATGATCAATTTGCACAAGACTTGCTATTTTTCATATGCTCACAGTTGATGATGTTCAAAATGTTCTCTCCCTTTTTGGGAGTGTACCCTCTAGAGAATAATTTGTATGAAGTAAACATTCTAAACCTTGCCTTGTCTTCCTTTTATGAAATGACTCAAATCAGCTGTGAATGTTGCCATGCTTGTTAATGAGAAGCCAGTTTGTTAATTAAAATCATGAAATCAATCACTCTAAGAAACAGAACAAATTTTAGTTAAAACTTTCTTGGGGTTTGCTTATCTTGTTCATCTGACTCTTTTCCTATTCAAGCTATGTGTTCTTTTTCAGCAGAGGCTTTTTCCACATTTGAATTATTCATGGACTGAGAAAATTTTTGTAAACAAAGAAGTGTGAACAGGGACACTATCCACCATTCTGACCAGA
>PVKS010026763.1:0-28230 GCA_004027875.1 Aplodontia rufa
GTCCTGTAAGCTTCTTGGATGAGCATGTCAGATTCTAGTTTTATTTGAGGGAGGTTTTCTTTCAGGATCTCTTTAGGATGTTTCTTATACCATTGGTATGGGTCTCAGTTTCTTCCTGTATTCCAATTATTCTCAGATTCTTCCTCTTCATTTCATCCCAGACGTTCCTGAAATATTGGTCATGGTCATTCAATTTTTTTTCTTTTTTGGTGTCTGAGCGCTCTAGCTTGGTCAATCTGTCTTCATTTTCGGAGGTTCTTTCTTCATTGCCAGAGGTTCTATTTTCTACTGAAGTTAATCTATTATTAAATTCTTGCATGGTCCCTTTCATGTCATTGACTACAGATTTGAGGTCTGTAACTCCCTTTTTGAGAGAATCTATTACTGTAATAATCGAGTCTTTCATATCTTGGATTTTCTCCATTATTCCCTTCATTATCTCTTCTTTTAAGTCGAGGATCCTTTTTGTTATCAAGCCTGCCACATTTTGCTCCAGATATGTGGTCCCCAAAACTCCAGCCCAGACTTCAATTTCTTCACCCACCTCCAGTTCAGCCAACTACAGCTGAGTTTAACACCCGGACACCCAGAAAGGCTTGCTCACACAAAGACCCCCAGTGCAGTGCATATGTGCATAGTCAAACAAGCCTCAGAATACAGGAAACTGGGGGCTGGAGTGCTAGCTCAGCAGTTGTGGCGTCTGCCTGGCATGCATGAGGACCCGGGTTCAAACCCCAGCACCACGTACACAACTAAGTAAACTAACTAAATAAACTACTAAGTAAGTAAGTAAACTAAGGGCACAACTGAATAAAATTGATTCTCTCTTCTCTCATGGTCCCTCTCTATTAAAAAAATAAATAAAATTGATTCTTTATCTCTCTCACTGTCTCTCTCTCTTTAAAAAAAAAATAGGAATACATGAAGCTGCTCCTTGAGACCAACTTGAGATGCCTTTCAAGTGCGTTCAGGGGGTTAGTACTGTCATTTCAAATTCAAATGACTCTGACGTGACCACTCACGGGACTTTGCCATCCGTTCCTTTAGTGGACTTTGGTCTGGTATCTGCCACAGTGTTCCCAATGCTGGAATGAAGGATAACAAGACATACCATAGAGCAGACTATCAAGTCACAACAGAAGGCAAGGTGGAATTGGCTTAACACAGGAGGGTGGAGTGCCCCCAGGCTGCAGGACTACTATTTGGTTTTTCAGAGTCCTAACTGTGTAGCTCCTGCATTTGGTCTTTGTTTCTTTTCTCGGGCAAGGACCAGAGAAAGCAGGTTAGCAGGCAGTGAGATCTCTTCCTGTGCTCCTGACCAAGTTCAGCCCTCAAGAGGACACAGAAAAAATCAAAAATCAATCTATGGCAGCACAGCCCTAAAATTGCTCTGCAGTGCTCCTCAAAATGTGGGGGAAGCATATGTGCCTTCAGATTAATTGGGGCCAGTTCTCCCAGGCCATTGTTCCTGCCTCTCTTCAGCCCTGTCCTGTACCCCTAAGTCATTGCCCACTCTGCCTTTGTCTATGGGCCTCTTTGTTCCTATTTCTGAGCCTTGTCTGTTTAATTTCTCCTAGTCCTTCCCACATCACTCTGGAGTGTCCCCTCCTGCTCCAAGTAGCACCAGATGCTCAGACCTGTGACCTCTGATACTCCAAACCACACTGCAAGGAATGTAGTTTTATCTACCTTCATTGGGTCACAAAGACAGAGGTGGGGGCCATCCTTGGGAAAGCAAGGAAACTAGCCCAGGAGGAAATTCTGGGGTTTCTAACTAGGCTCTGCCTCTTTCCAGCACCACCCACTCATCCATCTGTCCTCCCACTCCCCTACCCACTCAGCTCCTGCAAAGTCTTCTTCTTAAGTATATGCTGTCTTATTGTTCCTTAATGAATTGTTTTGTGTCTGAATCTCCAGATGGTGGCTCCTCTATCCCCCTACCCCCACTTTCATAGAACTTGAAGCTCTTTCTCAGGGCCACGTGGTGGGGGGTTTTAAAAGAGACCTGAGGAACTGCCAAGGGTAAATTGGGCAGATAGGGCCTGCCAGGAGCTGCCTGATAGCTGAAAGTGATTTACCCATTCAACCAGGTCATTGCGTGGCAGTTGGAGTTGGGAGAGACATGAGTTAGGCTCTCCACCAGCAAGGGGACAGCTAAGTCCACAGAGAGATGAGGCCACAGAGTCTGCTAGGGTGGTCAGGACTTGGCTTCACACCCATCAAATGGGGACTTTAGCTTGGAGAAAGGAACCTGAAAGCCACATCCACCAGGCTACAGCAAGAGTGAGGCAAAGCAAGGAAAAGAGGCAGGAATCTCTACTGGGATGGCTGATACCTAGCCTGCCCCCAGCATTCCCTCAAGGGGCCTCAGAACCCCACCCCCCCTACCCCGGCTGCTCCCTTGTAGCTCTGCACACCCATTTCAGCCTCAGGTGGCTGGTCTGGGGCGGAGCCCAGCTCTGAACCAATCAAGAGCAGGTGAAAGAGAGATCCTCAGCTACAGCACTTGAAACATGAAGACCTAGATTTGTCTCCTGAAACTTAGATCATTGGAGTCCTGGACTTCTGGGAGGCTCCAAGGGAAGGACTGGGTGAGCCCTCTGGGAGCCAGTCCTGAGGATTTGCTCAACCTCAGTAGAGAACCCAGGGCAGGTGCCAGGCCTGGGAATACCACAGGGTGCCTTAGGGGCCCTGCAGCCCATCCTAGGCCCATCTTCAGACCTTCTGCTGATTAGTCATTCTGACCACAGTAGAAGAGACCTGTTCTTCACTCATCCTCCAACTCCAGCAGGCTCGATATGCCCACCTCAGGGGGCATTCCTCCCCTTCCCTAGGTCTTGGACAAGAGTTCCAAGTCACTTCTCATCCTAAGTACTTGATAACTTGCATCCACACTCTTATGAAAACCACATGCAGGGGCTAGAGTGGTGGCTCGGTGGTTAAGGCACTTGCCTGGTATGTGCAAGGATGCGAGTTCGAACCCCAGCACCATGTACACAATGATGTGTTGGAGCAACAAAAGCTACATGAAAAGCTAAATAAAATTGATTCTCTCTCTCTCTCTCTCTCACTTTCCCTCTCTCTTTGTTAAAAAAAAGAAAAAGAAAACATGCAACCCAGCACCACGCAGTACTGCTTCAAAGCATCAGCTGAATGATTGCCATTACATGAATATTTCTAATGATTAAAGTATATTCTGTATTTCTTTTTGGTAGTGCTAGGGATTGAACCCAGGACCATGTGTATTACTACATTTGTGGTGTGTGTGTGTGTGTGTATTATTTCTTTTATACTGTAATTATTAGTGCATATTAATTGTACAGAATAGTGGGTCTCATTGTGATAGTTTCATACATACATATAATGTACTTTGATCATATCCACCCTATTTTATTATTTTCCATCTTTCTCTTTTTCTACCCACATCCCCTCACCCTTCCCTAATACTCCCCTTTTTACTTTCATGTCCTTTTTGTTTTTCTTGATTCCACTATATTTTCTGCATTTCTGAAATTATAAAAATAATATTAGAACATGACTAACCTTGAAAAAGAGGAAAGATGAGATTTAATTTTGAGCATGGAACAAAATAATCAAGGCCAGCTGGGCATGATGGTGCACACCTATAATCAAGAGGCTGAGACAGGAGGATCACAAATTCAAAGTCAGGCCTCTGTGACTTAGCAAGGCCCTCTCTCAAATACAAAATAAAAAAAAAAAAAAGGCTGGGGATGTGACTCAGTGGCTGAGTACCCCTAGGTTCAATTTCTGGTACCAAGTAAATAAATAAAATAATCAGGTCCAGGTCTGGAAGTGTAGCTCAGTGGCAGAGGTATGGGGATGCCATTGTCAATCACCAGCACCAAAAACAAAACAAAGAAAAAAAAGCATGATGTTTAAAAATGCAGTTTAAAGCTGGTTATGGTGCTGCAAACCTGTAATCCCAGCAACTCTAGAAGCTGAGACAGAAGGATCATAAGTTCAAGGCCAGCCTCAGCAACTTAGCAAGTCCCTTGATAAGTTTATTAAGACCCTGTCTCAAAATAAAAGATAAAAAATGCTGGGGATGTGGCTCAGTGGTTAAGTGCCTCTGGGTTCGATCCCCAGGACTCCCCCTGAAAAATGCAATTTTATGCTCATTGTGGTGGCACATTTCTGCAGTCCCAGTAGGAGGATCTCTTGAGCCCAGGAGTTCAAGGCCAACCTGGACAACATAGTGAAACCCTATTGCTTTAGGGACTGGGGGTGTATCTCTTTGCCAGATGGCTTGCCTCACATGCAGGAGGCCATGGATTCAGTACCCAGCACCACAAAAAAAGAAAAGAAGAATCAATGTCCTAGATCAACTATAAAGCATAATTATGAAACAGATTCACCAATCAACAATAAAACAATGCTGCCAGTAATATTGAAATTCCTCAAGAGTTTGCCCCTCTGCTTGTTCATCCCCTTCACACCAGTAACCAATATCCTAAATGTTTAGATTCATCTTTAGGGAGGATTTCTTTATAGATTACCATGTATGCATATATCCTTACATCCTGTCATTTAGTTTTGCTTGTCTTTTAACTTTTTGCAAATTATATATTATTGTAGGGATCGTATACTTCGTATTTGTGTCATTCAGCATATGCCAGATCTATTCATGCTATGTGGGTTTCTAACAGCTGCTATAAACATTCTTGATGGGTCTTCTGGTACCCATAAACAAGAGTTTCTTTTTTTTTTTTAAAGAGAGGGACAGTGAGAGAGACAGAGAAAGAGAGAAACAACTTTATTAGTTTTTCACATGGCCTTCGTTGTTCCAACACTTAGTTGTGTACATGGTGCTGGGGTTTGAACCCAGGTCCTTGAGCTTGCCAGGCAAGCGCCGAAACCGCTGAGCCACCGCTCCAGCCCCAAGAGTTTCTTTAAGGTATATACTAAGAAGTGAACCTACTGGGCTTCATATGTAATTTGCAGAGCCCAAAACAAAAGAAAATGTGTACCCCTTGATAAATTATTAGGGGTTTTAGGATGGCAGCAGCAGCAGAGCATCAAACCAAGTATGAGCTCCATGTGACTGCTCAGATGCATGGCTTCAACTTTCATTCCTAGTCAACAAGGTCATGCAAGAGGTTTTTGCCTAATACAAGAGGCAACCCAATGTCAGGATGTAGCACACCTGCAGTTTCCCATCCTTACCATTTCTTTCTTTTTTTTTTTTTAAGAGAGTGGGACTGTGAGAGAGAGAGAGGGAGAGAGAGAGAGAATCAATTATTTATTTTTTCATGTGACTTTCATTGCTCTGACACTTCATTGTATACATGGTGCTGGGGTTCGAACCCATATCCTCATACATACCAGGCAAGCACCATAACTGCTAAGCCACCATTCCAGCCAGCCTCTCACCATTTCTTTTTAACATTTTTTTTTTAGTGTAATGGGGGTAAAATGGCATCTTGTTGTGGCTTCTATTTGCATTTCCTTGGTTAGCTGAGAGGGCATCTGCATTCATTTTGTGTTGCTACAACAAAATTCCTGAGACATAAAATTCCACTTTATAAGGATAAAAAGGTTTATTTGGTTCACAGTCCTATAAGTCCAAGAGCATGCCAGCATCCGTCAAAAGCCTCCTGACTGCAACATAATGTGGCAGAGAAGCAGTCTTGTGCAAGAAACTGAGCATGTGGAGGGGACAGGTTTTCTAACAACCTGTTCTTCTGGTAACCAATCCAGTCCTAAGATACCCACTTCCTTCAAATGGACTTTATCCCTTGTAAGGGCAGAGCTTCCAAGACCTAATTGCCTCTCTTTAAAGGACCCATGACCTCAATACCACTACCCTGGGGAAGTAAACCTCAACCTGAGTTTTGGTGGGGACAAATCACATTCAAACTGTAGCAGAGTATGGGCATATTGACTGTTGGGTGACTTTTATTTTTTTAAAATCATGGACAGAGTTGTCTCTAGTTCTGTTCTTACACCTTGAAAACCACGTGGACTTTAATAGGTCACTCCCATCTTGTGGTCTTGTTTTTCTCATCTGAACAATAGAAATATGTTGTTTTGTAATTATTTTCTTCTATTTTATTGGGTACTAGGGATTGAACTCAAGAGCACTTTACCACTGAGCTGCATCCCCAGCTCTTTTTTTATTTTTTATTTTGAGACAGTGTCTCACTAAGTTGCTGAGGCTAATCTTGAACCTAGGATCCTCCTGCCTCAATCTCCTGAGTCTTTGGAATTACAGGCATGCACCATTGTACCCAGCTATGTTATATAGTTATTTATGTGTTTGTCTACCATTGTATTACACCCCCTTCAGGCCAGGAGAAATATTCTCTTCATCTTTGTATAATTAGCCAAGAGCTAAAGAAATGATGTCCTCATTAGTACATTGCATCTACTAAATGAAGTATGTAATATACCAGGTTGAAGGGCTGGAGCCATGGCTCAGTGGTTACAGCGCTTGCCTGGCATACATGAGGATACAGGTTTGAACCCTACTACCACATAAGCAACAGTGTCATAGCAATAAAAGTCACATGAAAAACTAAATAATGATTATATATATATATATATATATATATATATATATACACACACACACACACACATACATATCAGGTTGGTCAATAAGTATCCACCAAGGCAGGACAGGGGTTGGGGTGGGAGTTTCCATCTGGAGTCTGGAATTAAGGCAAGAAAGAAGCACAGAAAGCAAATACTTGGCTCAAGTTGAGCTCAGCCAATTTCCACAACCTAGAGCAAGATACCCTCACCTCTTTAGAGAGGCCCCTATTTTCTCCTCTGCAAATGGGGATGAAGACTTCCCCCTCACAAAATTATGGTGAAGATTGAATTAGAGGTAGAGGCAGTGACCATTCTTTTCACTCTGCCTCTCAAGTTGTAAGAGACATTCCACAGACCAAACCTTGCATATTGTGCCTCTTTCTGGACCCAAGTCTTCTTGCTGTCAGTGAGAGGTGAGCCTACCACTGACTGCCCACCCATGGGTCACAGTTTCCAAGACAGATTTGCAAGAAGAAAGGGTAAATCCTGTCAAGCTAGAGTTATGCCTGAGATGGTCAACACATGTCCCCCCCTACAGTTTTTTAATTAAGGTGCAATTTACACAACACCATATTTTAATGTTGAGCATCTGAAACCTTCGTGTGTGTATAATATGCTTAGGGGCAAATCTATGATAAATTCTCAGAAATTGCAGTGTTCCTTCCCTTCCCCTCCTCAATCCACTGATGCCCTAATACAGTAATTATTGAAACACATGGCATGGCGTCATCCTTTGAACTGCTTAGTGAACCAGGAGTTAAGGTTTCCAGTCCCATCACCCACACCAATGACCTCCAGTGGGTGAGGGCCACATCTCCAGCTGTCACCTGGACAATGTCTTTTGCAAGTTATATAGACAGACACCTCTGAGTATATGTCCGGACCAAACCAGCAGGAACCGGACCGCTCTCATTCAATGGTGAACTGAGATTAAAACAGACTCACTGGTCTCGAGTTCTCCAAGCACTTTATTTCTCCCTTTACCGCGGCTAAAGGCCTCCAAGTGCTTCCCACCTTCCCTCTCTTAGAGGCAAGGCCCTTAAAACATTCTTTTTAGAGTTAAGGCTATTCACATTTAGAGTCCCCGTTTCTACTGCTATACTAGAGTCCCTATTTCTGGGGCCGGGGCTACTACCTGCATCTTCTACCTCCGATCTCTCCGCCGTCTCTGCTGCTGCTTCTTTGCTGTTTCTTCTGCTTCTCCCATCTATGCTTCTATCATGCTTCTATGCTTCTCCCCTGACTAGTCGCTACTGTATTTATCCATTACAACAACCAATAGGGGTACAGTGCAAACACGTTTATCCAATTGTAACAAATGAGTGGCTTAATGGTTTAGTCATGCAGTCAGGCATTACATCACTAAGGAAGATACAAGCTGGCTGGGACAGAGTTGTTTACCACCAATTCTTTTACAAGCCAGCTGGGCCTCATGTTGGGGTCCAGTCTCCAACAGTATATATGTTCAAAATTCATTACTCTCCCACCAGGCTCCATGTCATCTCAGGAACAGGGATCACCTCTCTCCACCCATTCACCCATGGCAGCAGCCTAGGAGCTACCTCCTCTTGTATCTCCAGACCCTGCCCCTCTGCCATCTTGTCTGTGTCCCTCTGAAAACTTTTAAAGAAGATCTGTATAATTTATTGACCAAGCAACAACACCTTTGAGCATGAGCAAGGGCACTATTAATGACTGAGCTAAGAAAACAGGCAAATATCAGTATATGTGGCCATGCTACACAATAAGAGATAGAGACAATGAATAATGATAACCACCAAGCTCTGCTGCAGTAGCCAAAAATACACCACCACCTAAATGTCCACCAACTGGAGTCAAAGGATGGAATCTCATTCAGCATTTGAAAATGCTGTCCCTAAATAATTCTAGGAAATGTAAACAGAAAAAAACTAGAAAATTTAAATAATTACAATTTGAAAATAAGGAAAAAATAGAGAAAATGGAAGATAATGATGTTAAAGTTTTTTAAAAAAGCAAAGTATATGAAAGTGTATGTCTGATTATATACATATAAATGTGTAAATTTTGCCAGAAATGTACATATTCTATGCATCTAGAAAAGGCTGAGGGGGGTTGCTGGAGCAGTGGCTCAGCATTTGGGGCACTTTCCTGTCATAAGGACCTAGGTTCAAACCCCAGCATCACATACACAACTAAGAGTTGAAGAAACAAAGGCCAGATGAAAAAATAAATAAAGTTGATTATATCTTTCTCTCTCACACACTCTCACTCTCTCTCTCTCTTTAAAAAAGAGAAGAGTAGACTGAATTATAATAGGCTCTCCTTATCCACAATTTCATTTTCTACCATTTTAGTTTCGAACTGTAAACAGCAATCCAAAAATATTAAATGAAAAATTCCAGAAATAAAAAATTTATAAATTTTATTTTTTAAGAGAAAGAGAGAATCAATTTTTTCATCTGGTTTTTGTTTTTAACAACAAATGTATGTGGTGCTGGGGTTTGAACCCAGGTCTTCACACATGCCAGGCAAGCGCTCTAACAATGAACCATCACTCCAGCCCCAATTTATAACTTTTAAATTGTATGCTCTTTGTAGTATGATGAAATCTTGTGCGGTCCCAACCCATCCAAGACATGAATCATCCCTTTTTCCAGTGTATCCACCCTGTACATATAACCCACCCCTTAGTTACTTAGCTATCTCATTTATCAGATTAACTATCACAGTATTGTGGTCCTTGTAACTCTTGTTTTACTTAATAATGACCCCAAGAGAAAAAGCAGTGATGCAAAGGAGACATGGGGCATAAAATATGAAAGGATAGCCAGTGTACGCCTATAATCCCAGCGACTCTGGCTGATGGAAACATTCTGTCTTGATTTGAGACTTAGAAACATAGATGAGTACATTTGTCCAAACACATTAGATGATGACTTACAATTGGCACAGCACACTGTATGTGAATTACACCTCAATAAAGACTAAAAAGACCCAGGCCAGACTCTGGTAACCCGAAGCTGTGGGATCTATATACCTCCTAGCTGCAGGGAGGTGTACTTCAGCCAGGCTGCAGGAGGAGTTATGAGATGGCCACACTTGTAAGTGGTCAGTAGGTCAGGGAGGTGGTGTTAGAAGTTGTGTCCACTGGGCTGGACCAGTGGCTCAGCAGTTAAGGTGCTTGCCTGGCATGTACAAGTATGTGAGTTCAAACCCCAGCACCATGTACACATCAAAGTGTTGGAGCATGTGAAAATCTAAATAAAATTGATATCCTTCCTCTCTCTCTCTCTCTCTCACTGTCCCTCTCTCTTTAAAAAAAAAAAAGTTGTATCCACTGATCAGATGCCTACACACTGCCAGAGATGACCACTTTTCCAAGAAAGTCATCAGGTGTTCTGGGTAAACACTCATGGATGGGGACAGGAAATAGCACTAACTGAGGCCTATTGTATGCCAGGCCTTGGGCTGGATAAGCTTCAACTCATTCAGTTATCCCTGCAGCCCCAACAATAATTATGATTGCTAGGCAGAGGAAATTTAAGGTCATGGCCAGCATGCAGCAGGCTTCCTCCTTCCAGAAAGTCAGAACTGAACGTTCCTCCCTGTGGTCATCACCTGCTGCAGCATGGAGACCACAGGATAGCAGGTATGTGTATGTGTGTGCATGCGTGACTCAAAATAGTAGTGGTGTTCGTGTGTGTGTGTGTGTGTGTGTGTGTGTGTGTGAAAGAGAGAGAACACTGCATGGCTGCCCACATAGCCAAGTAGATTTAAATAGAACAAGTCTCTTAGAAATCAGACTTGTGTGTGTGAGCAGCTAGTCTTCAAGCATGCTTTACGGAAGAAATCTTACATCTCAATAGATGATCAGTTGCTCAGTTTAGAAAGCAAATATTCAGTTAGCACAGAGAGCATGTGGCAATTTCCCTGCTGTGGTTTCAACAGAGCATGTGGCATGTGACAGATCAGAGGCCATGAATGCAGATTTTGAGAGTTTATTCTCTGCTAAGCAAGAATAATAAGCTCCCCTCTTGGCTCTGCAGGAGGAGCAGAAGTAAGTGCATTCATATGTTAGAAGAGCCCTCTATGGTGAAACCGCCTGAGATGGTGTGTGTGAGACTGCTTTAAATACTGTCCTTACTGCACTTGCCCTGTGTGCAAGCGAAGGCACATGCGAACAGGATTATCTGAGTTTAATGAAGGGACTATTTACTGTAATCCTCTCTTATCTACAATGGGTGTGTTCCAAGACCCCCAGCAGATGTCTGAAACTGAGAATAGTACCCAAACCACAAATTTAATGCCTTTTCCATCTTGACTAAGCACTTACCACATACTATGGCCACACCTTTTGCAGTTTGAGATGTGACAGGAAACAGCATGAGTTTCTTTCCTTTATCACAATTTCATGGATAGAAGATTTGTTCTTACTGTAGGTCTCAGCAAACGCAGCATGTGATTTTTTTTTCTTTCCTTATGAAATCTAAAACTTTCAGGCTGGAGTGGTGATTCACTTGTTAGAGCACTTGCATGGCATGCGTGAAGGCCCGGGTTCAAACTCCAGCACCACATACACAACTAAATGTCAGAGAAATAAAGGCCATATTAAAAAAAAAAAAAAACTTTCACTTTTCCACTTAAAGGAAGCACTGCTCTGCTTCACTTTGGTATATCTGAGTTGCTAGCAACACTATTCTTGTGCTTTGGAACCATTAGTAAATAAAATGTGACTTCCTTGAACACAAGCACTGCAATACTAAGACAGTCGACTTGACAACCGAGATGGCTGCCATGACTAACAGGTGGGTAGCATATACAGGGTGGATAAGCCGGTCAAAGAAGTGATTCATATCCTGTGTAGGATGGAGCAGGATGGTGAAGACTTCATCACCCTTCTCAGAATAGCACACAATTTAAAACTTACTAATTGTTTATTTCTAGAATTTTCCATTTAATATTTTTGGACCATAATACATTGCAGATAACTGAAACTTTGGAAAGCAAAACCATGGAAAGGGGATGGAGTGCAGGAACTGCTGCACTAAGGCATTGAAAGTGTCAGGAACTCATAAGGCATAATGAACCACCTTTGGGGCCAGTGAGAGAAAGCTGGAGACTGTCATTGTACCTTCACACACAGTGTGAAGAGGGCCACCTACAGGAGCTGCAACCTTCAATCAACAACCTTCAGGAGAGTCCTAAGCAGCCAAGTATACCCTGCAGGGAGGGAGGAAAGGAAGGAATAAATGCTCTGAACTCGTTCTCCTTCCACTTACCAGTATCCTGAGAGCTAGCCAGAGGATGCAGAGCAGTGTTCAGGGAGTACTGGGTATGAAGGGCATTGGCACAAATAGAAGTGACCCTTAACAACATGATCTGTAGGTAAAAGGATAAATTACAGTCCATTCTCCTAGTGGATTCCCATGTGTATGTTTATGAAAATATATAAAACTATCCTATTTCAACTTAAAAGTTATATAAATACACATATGTGTGTTCTGACAAGCACAGGGTGTCTGGTTGGCTCTTGGAGGTAATGTGAAGGAGGCTGCTGTGGATTTGCAAGCCATGCTTTACATGTATGACATAATTGAATTTGTAAAAATGAACATGAAGTATTTTTCCAATTAAAAAAAGTAGAAAGAAAAGGAAAGAAATGCTCTTGAAAGCTAAAAGGAGTGAATAGGCTGAGGAAGAGGCTGAGGCAGGGAGAGCTATAGGAGCTGCTTAACAGAGAGAGGCCAGGCAGGCAGTGGTCAGGACTAACCAGGGCAGGGGCAGTAGGGATGCAGTGGAGGACTGGGCTACAAAATATTGTAGATCCTGCTCCTTCTCTCTCCTCTCCTCCCTTCCCCTCTCCTTCTCTTGGAAATGGCAACATGGTAAAACCCAAGAAGTTAGCTGGTGTGGTGGGAAAATCAAGCAAATACATTGAGGATAACGGTAATCAGGATTCTCACCACCAAAGAAGAGAATAACAAATACATAGAGGGGAAAGGCTATAAAGAACACTGAGAAAGTACAGATGAATTCTCCATGTGTGTGCACACACGTGTGTGTGTGTGTGTGTGTGTGTGTTAGCTTTCCATCATTGTGACAAAACACCTAGGACAATCAACGTAAAAGGAGGAAAGTTTATTTTGGC
Organism: Aplodontia rufa; assembly: GCA_004027875.1. Classification (NCBI taxonomy): domain Eukaryota; kingdom Metazoa; phylum Chordata; class Mammalia; order Rodentia; family Aplodontiidae; genus Aplodontia; species Aplodontia rufa. The sequence continues at coordinate 12,686 of PVKS010026763.1, forward strand.
TCACAGTTTCAGATATTTTAGTTTGTGGTCTCTTGGATCCATTATTTTGGGGCTCATGGCAAGGCAGAACATCATAACAGGAAGTGTGCCTACTTCATGGCAGCCAGGAAGCAAAGAGGGAGGAAAAGACCACTCTCCCAATATCCCTTCAAGGGCACACCCCTAAGGACCTAACTTCCTTCCATTGTGCCTCACCTCCTGAAGTCTCCACCACCTCCCAATAGCACCACAGCTGGCCACCAAGTCTTTAACACATGGACTTCAGGGAACACTTTAGAACCAAACCATAAATATATAGGGCAGGGGCAGAGGAGAGACAGAGGAGGGAGAACTTTTTACATAAATATATATATATATATATATGTATATATACATATATATATTATACAAATAACATGAAATCTCTCAGAGTTCAGAACAATCTGAAGCACCAAATTAAAAATGATAAAATACTACATAATACTGAATAATATAGGCATTCATGAATCCATATTAATTAAAGACATGGCAAAGCTCTTCCTTATAGGCAAAGCCAACACATAAATGTAGAAGGGGTGATAGAATTGGAGAAATCACAATTTGGTCAGCATCATAGTGATGAGTTAATTCAGGCAGGAGAATGATGGATTCATGGATGCTAAGGTTGATGGATAGAGGTTTTATGAAAAACAGATTACAAAATATAAAGCAAAATTTGTTTCAACAAAATCTGTTACCACATACACTCTGTCCTGCTCTATCTGGAGGTGAGCCTCCTGTGCTCTTGCATTTGGACAAGAGTAACAACACCCTGTGACTTCCAAGAACAGGTCAGAAAACTTTAGAGTGACCTCATCTCTTGAAACTCCCTCTTTCTCTGGGAACATTCCCTCTCAGAACTCAGCAACTATACTGTGAAAATCAAAGGAAGGTTATATGCCGGTAGCTCTAGTGAACAATACCTACATACCCATCCTTGAACCACCCCAGACCAAGTGCCACCTTAGAAGTGTATCCACTGGTCACAAAAAAAAATGCTTTAAAAAGTTTTTCATATAGAAGGGATTTAATATCAGAAAGAGACTTGGAACAACAGCAAGGAAGGAAGAACAAAATAATATTGTAGACTAATTCTCCTCTTGTGAAAGTTCTTTAAATTCAGTTTGATGGTTGAAAGTGTGGGGAGCTGGATTGCCCCCCCCCGGGAGCCGATCAGGAGGAGGGTGAGTGCCGACGGCTGGAACCCGGGTCCCCCCTCGTCCGGGGACCCCTTCCCTCCCAGCCGGGGAAACAAGTCAACCACACGCAGCTGATGGCAGCTCAGAATCCGTTTATTACTAAGGCACACGGGTTTTTATAGAGGAGGAGGGGAGACAGCCAAGGAATCAATAATTCTTCTAAGAGAGTTGCCAGGTGTTATGTAGATTTCAGTACAGACAAAAGTTAGGAACATTCTGTGGTCGATACATTCTGACCCACCCTGTTTGACCTTTTGTATAACAAAGCACGACCTAGCAGCCCCTCCTGAAGGAACTTATACAAATAGTAACAAGATCGCTCCAGGGCAGCTGATGAAACGGAGTGAAGGTCAGACCGAAGGTCAGACCCCAACAGAAAGAAATATGTTTATATATGTATAATGTTATACATATTATATGCAATTTATTATATATGTACATATAAATAGCAAAGTCTGAAGATGTAATATGTAAGACAAATGAAATATAAAGATGAAAGTATAAAAAGAGCTAAATGTGGTGAGTTTCTACATTCCATTTAAGTGATAACATATTTGTTAGAAATAGATTGTGAAAAGTTAAATATGTATATTGTAATTCTCCCAGAAACCAATTAAAAACAACATAAATAAATATAGTAAAATATAATAAAGGCATGTGCAATGGTATATGCCTGTAATTCCAGCAATTTGGGAGACTGCAACAGAAGGATTATAAATTTGAGGGACCAGCCTTGGCAACTTAGAGGGGCCTGTCTCAAATAAAAATAAAAAGGGTTTTGAATGTGTCTCACTAATCCTCTATCAAATAATAACAATAATAATAATTATAATAATAATACAATAGATAAATCAAATGGAATATTAAAAATAAAAAGAGGGCAAGAAAAGAAAGATAGGAAAGGAAAGAAGAGAGAGAAAGGCAGAGAGACAGAAACAGGGAGGAAAGAAGGGAGGGGGAGGGAAAAGAAAATAATAAAATAGCAAACCTAAATCCATGCATCTCAGTGACTACATTAAATAAAAATGGTCTAAATACACCAATTGAGAAACAAGGATTGCCAGAATCATCCTGTCTATAAGAAATTCTATTCAAATACATTGTTGTATGTAGATTAAAATTAAAAGAATGGAAATTGAGAGTTTCTGGAAAGATTCTGTCATGGATTGGATGAAAGATATCCCCCAAAAGTTCAGTATGTGAAAAAATGCCAAGGCTGAGGCAAAATGATTGGGTTATGAAAGCCTGAAGGGGGGCTGGAGCGGTGGCTCAGCGGTTTCGGTGCTTGCCTGGCAAGCACGAGGACCTGGGTTCAAACCCCAGCACCACATACACAACTAAGTGTTGCAGCAACTAAGACCATGTGAAAAACTAAATAAAGTTGTTTCTCCCTTTCCCTGTCTCTCTCACTGTCCCTCTTTCTTAAAAAAAAAAAAGAAAAGAAAAGAAAAAAAAAAGAAAGCCTGAAGGGATTAATTGGGTGGTAGCTGTAGGCTGGCAGGATATGGCTGGTGGAGGTGGGTCATTTGGGCTGTTTCTTTGGGGTATATATTTTGTCTCTGGGGTGGAGTCTCTCTCTCTCTGTTTCTTGGAGTCACGCCTTCCACCATGCTGTTCAGTCTCACTTTGAGCCCCAAAGAATGGAGCCAACTTTCTATGGACTAAGACCTCTGAAACTGAGAGCCCCTAAATAAACTTTTCCTCTTCAAATTGTTTTTGTCAGTTCTTTTAGTCAAAGCAATGAAACAGCTGACTAAAATAATTGCAGAGTAGGACACACCACAAATATGTCTCTTAGTCATATTATGTCCTATGTACTATTTTAGAAATTTGAAATCTATTGAAGTCTTGTTAGTATTATTATAAAAATTACATGTGACTCTATATCATATTGTCTACATGATTAAAAGACTAATACAGAGGCTGGAATGGTGGCGCAGCAGTTACAGGGCTTGCCTGGCATGCGCGAGTACATGGGTTCAAATTCCAGCACCATGTACACAATGAAGGGTCAGAACAATGAAGGCCACGTGAAAAACCAAATAAAATTCATTCTCTCTGTCTCTCCTTCACTCTCTCACTATCCCTCTCTCTTAAAAAATTTTTTTAAAAAAGACTAAAACATCCTGGAGCAGTGGTGTGTATGATCCCAGTGTCTGTGATCCCAGCAACTCAGGAGACTGAGGCAGGAGGATCACCAAGTTTAGGACTAACCTCAGCAACTTAGTGAGACCCTGTCTTAAAATAAAAACTAAAACGAGGTGGGGATTGTAAGATGTGTCTTTTCTGTCAAACTTGAAAGATTGTGATGTATAACCCACTACCTCCATTTTAGATCCCCTCACCCTTGAAGATAGTAACTCCCTCATCTGTGTAGCCTACCTGTGTATGCCCACCTCTTTCCAAGGACCCCTTCAGTACCCACCTATCCTCTTCCTGTGAACTTTGCTGAATCAATACAACCCTCACCACATATGCAGTGACCTCCACTCCCACACTCTCCCAGTTGCCTCCTACTTCCTCTTTGCACCTGCCTCCACCTAATCACAGCCAGTCACGCAGTCTGTGCACCTGAGCTCCTCCAATTACAGTGAAGGGTAGTATTGCATCAGGTCAGAACTTAAAACCCCTCATTTCCTTGCTGGGGGCTCATTCTTTCACCCTTCAGCCAAAGTAAATTTTCTGCCTTGCTCACCCACACCCGACTACATGTTTGATTTCACTTGTAACAATTTGGCACCCAACGTGGGGCTCAACAAGTCACCTGGGGGTCATGGGGCTCTTCTCCAAAGGGAAGGCGTATCCCACTGTCTCATTACAGTGGCCCCAAGGGTGGAGAATGACCAATTCCCAAGGCTGATGGAACTGGAGGTTGAAGGTGAATGGGCAACGCAGGGGGGCACAAGGCCAGCCAGAACCACAGAAAATAAATAATTTTGTGCATCAGCCAAAGGTAGGAACTATCTTTTTCTTATATTCCAGGGAAGAAAGGGATATATATTGCCTTGGTGGTTGAAACGTCCCATGGAGTTTGATCTGAATGGGTTTGAGACATGTCTGGGACATGGGGCAAATGTACCAACTCCAAATCCGTAATGCCAGCAACCAGAGGTTACAGTGAGGACAGGAGTAATGGCTCCAGGAACAAAGGGTGTCTTAGCAGACCTCCAGTAAAGAAAATTACAAGATTATTTTTCCTGGACTCAAAAATCCAAAAATCATACCCCGGGAGAAAATGGGATGGGAAACAAAAATTCTGAAAACAGGATGCCAGCAGGGGAAAATACACAGAAATTCCCTTATACAGCCCTTCAGGCTACACACGAAAATATTGGGAGGATAATCCTAAGATGAAAATGAAGAAAAAAATCAAAGATGATAGAATATTGTTGCTCTATTTGGACCCAAGAACGTACCCTAAATTCCTCAACATACTGGCCAAGGTTTGGGGCACATAAGGATTGGATATGCTAATTATTAATAGAACATGTAATTGATAAAGACCCTAACAATCAGGAAAAAATAGAATATGCTCTCAGTTAGAAAGAAGGACCTAAAGTCCTCCTCCCTTTTAAAATCAAAGAGAGAGAGAGAGGGAGAGGGAAAACAGAAGAGGAAAAATTAAAATGGATGGGATCTCTAAGTTGTCTTCCCCCACCATCCTTTTATAATTCAGCTGAGGAGCAAAACCCATCTCCTGCCCCCAGGAATACTTCAATGAATGGTGAAAGAGAGTTGAAGCTGACTGCAGTGGCTTCTGTCCCTTCTCCAATTCATACCCTTCCCTACCTAGATTAAAAAGAGAATTGGAACAATTTCTCAGTCCTCAACTCTATACCTGGTCTGAACTTATGTCTATTTTAAGTATTTTATTCTCTAAAGAAGAAAGGGCAACTATTAGGTGATCTGCAATGAAGACCTGAGAATGTGAACACCTAGCTGGATCTAGTGCCCCACCAACTGAGGTAAAATAGTTGAAGAACCAAACTGGAATAATAACAATAAAAGACCTCAAAGACTTAACTATAAAGGAAATAAAAGAGGCAGTTCCTTAGTCCCAAAATTTAGTCAAAGCTTTTAAAGTATGTCAAGGGAGAGAGAAATGCTAACAGAATTTTTGAGTAGATTAGAGGAACAAATGAAGAAGTATTCTGGGTTAAATACTAATGATGCCTTAGGGCAAGAAATGTTAAAAGCATACTTTGTAACTAATAGCTGGCCTAATATAATTAGAAAATTATAAAAACTAAAAGATTCTTAGGACTAATGAGATACTACAGATTATGGATAGACTCTTATGCCTTTAAGACTAGAAAACTATATCTTAAGTTTTTAGATGGAGGGCCTGACCCAACCTTTGGAAGCCTGAGGAACTTCAATCACTAGAAACTCTTAAATAAGCCCTTATCAGGACTCCAATGTTAGCTTTACCCTCACATGAAAAGCCATTCTATTTGTTTGTTAATATAGATAAGGGAACAGCTTTGGAAGTTTTAACCTTGCACCATGGGGGGCAAAAACAACCATAGTCTATTTATCTAAGCTCCTAGACCCAGTCTCCAGGAGATGACCTGAAAGTATCCAATCAGTGTCTGCCACTGCCCTTTTGGTAGAAGAAAGTTGAAAGTTAGCCTTTGAAGGGGCCTTAATAGTTAGCATACCCCATCAAGAAAGAACCACTCTCCACCAAAAGGTGGGGAAATGGCTAACTGACTCCAAAATTCTAAAGTATAAGGCCATTATCCTGGAAAGGGATGATTTAACACTCACTACTGAAAACTGATTAAATCTGACTGAATCTTTAATTGGGGGAAAAAAACCTCTGATTCTACTGAACATTACTGCATGGCTCTAATAGAATACCATACCTTAGAGAAATCCACTTCTCAACAGGCCTTAGATCTTTATAAATGGATCTCCCTGGGTTATTCAGGGGAAAAGGCATAATTGATATTCTGTAATAGATGTGATACAATAAAAAATAATAGAATCAGGAAGGCTACCCAATGGGTGGTCTGCTCAGACCTGTGAACTATTTGCTCTAAACCAAGTCCTAAAATTTCTAAAGGGAAGAGAGGGAACAATTTACACAGATCCAGATATGCCTTTGGAATTGTTCACACTTTTGGAAAAAAAATTTCAACTGAACATGGTCTAACTAATAATAGAGGAAGGGATTTAATACACAAAACAAATTAATTATTCAAATTCTAGAAAGTTTATTGTTACCTGAAGAAATAGCTATCATACATGTGCCAGGGCACCAAAAGGGCCACAACATAGAGGCCAAAGGCAATAGGCTAGCAGATGAAGCTGCTAAAGAGTCTGCCCTACAATCAGAAGTCTTTATTTTCCATTTTACCCCTGTTTTATGCCCTCCCTCAATTACTCCAACATTCAGCCCACAGGAAGAAATACAATAAAATTGGGAGCTTCCAAGACTCCTGAAGGGAAAATGGCTTCTACCTGAAGGTAGGAAAATGCTTGTAAAACCCATAATGATGGAAATGATGACCCATTTATATAAGAGAGGCCATTGAGGCCCACAGGCCATATATGATGCTACACTAAGAATATATGGATGCATGGGAATTTATACGATTACCAAACAAATAAATGTAGGCTGTGTCACCTATAGAAGGGTTAATAAACAAGCCTTAAGGAAACAGCCTCCAGGAGGGAGAAATCCTGGATTAAGACCCTTCCAAAGCATCCAAATTGACTATGCTGAGATGCCTCAAATAGACCACTTAAAATATTTGTTAGTGATAGTAGATCATCTAAATAATTGGGTAGAAGCTATCCTGTTGCCCAGTGCTACTACTAGCAATGTAACTAAGGTTTTATTGGAATCCATAATCCCTAGATTTGGCTTTTAAAAAAGAGAACAGACTCAGATAATGGAAGTCATTTTATTGCTTATATTATTTTTAAAACTTATGAAAATCATAGGCATAAAAACAGGAATATCACACTCCCTGGCACCAGCCCCCCATCCTCGGGTAAGATGGAGAGAATGAACCAAACTTTTTTTTTTTAAGAGTGAGGAACAGTGAGAGAGAGAGAAACAGAGAAACAATTTTTTTTCTTTTTTTTTTTCAGGGCTGAGGACCGAACTCAGGGCCTTGCACATGCTAGGCAAGCGCTCTGCCACTGAGCTAAATCCCTAAACCCAGAGAAACAATTTTTATTTAGTTTTTCATGTGACTTTCATTGCTCTGAGACTTCATTTTGTACGTGGTGCTGGAGTTTGAACTCACGTACTCGAGCATGCCAGGCAAGCACCGTAACCACTGAGCCACTGCTATAGTCCCTGAACCAAACTTTAAAGAGGAAGATTACTAAACTGATGTTGTAAACAAAAGCTCCCCTGGACTAAGTAGCTCCCCATCACTCTCCTACAAATTAGAACACCTCCCCAAAGGGACATAGGCTTAATTGCTATGAATTGCTATATGGGTTACCATATTTAGGTAAAATGATGGGGTTTCCCAACTTTGAAACAAGGGATCAATTTCTTAATTAAATTAAATATTATGCCTGTCTACTACTTTATCCTCTTTGATATTACAGGGCCTGCTGGCCCAGATACCACTTCTGAAATTCCTTACACAACCCACACACAGCTGAGGGACCACGTCCTGATCCGGGTCTGAAAGGAAAATAAACTTGACCCTGCTTGGGAAGGGCCTTATCAAGTCTTACTCACCACTGAGACAGCTGTCCAGACTGCCAAATGAGGTTGGACTCACAACACACACTTGAAAGGGGTCTCAACTTCCCACTGTGAAGGACAATGAATCTCATTCCAGCACCCAGATCCCACCAAACCGACTCTAAAGGACTTTAATAATGCTTATGATGATGTTGGGAATTATATCTTGTAAGTTAATTATTGATGTAGCTCAGACCATCTTTCCTCTGATTGCTAAGTCTAGTGTTTACCAGGTGCTCCCCTGTAAAAATTTACATAACCAAGAGCACTTGTCTGGCACAAATATTGTCCAACATAATTTGGAGATGTTAATCTCTGCGAACCTAATAATGATGTTACCAAGATTGTCTTGGAGACAAAAGACTTACTAAAAAAAATCCTTAAAGTAGAAATTGGATATGATGAGGCAAATGCCCAGGTAAAAAGGATTAAATATTCTGCTAGCATATCAAATAAAAGCGACTTTTACACTTGTGCCACAGGAGGGCAGATTGCTCAAGTGCCCCATTCCCTCTTGATTGAACCTCAGATCCAATGGGCATGAGTTGTATGATATCCCTGCTTCAGGAAAAGATGGCCTGGGGAAATAAATCTTGTAAAACCCTATCTCTGCTGTTCCCAGAAGCAGAGGATCAAAAACAAGAGCCCCCAAAATCATCCAACCGCTTTCCCTCAGAACCAATTACACCTCATGCCTCTCTAGGTGGCGGGAGCAATTGGCTTTCTTGGGAAATGTATCTGGGTGCCAGGAAGGCTGATCATTTGAGAAGGGGTCAAATCAAACAGTGCTTGTATAGCCCCAGCCAGTATCTGGGGATGTTGGGGGGACCCTTGCTTGAGACTTTACCTGCAAATTGGAATAGAACCGGTACTTTGGTTCAATTGGCTATCCTTTCCACCCTGACTTTTCCTATATCAAATCAATCTCAGTGCTCTGAAAAAGAGAATCTCTCTTCCCATGGATCATTGGATCCCCATAAGTCAATAATCAAAAAAACCAAATAACTAATTTTGAGTCAATTTCCCTTTGGTAGTCCATGATAATGGATTATATTAAGGACAACCATCAAAAAGTTATTAATTGTGTAAGGGAAATTACCAAGGAGCTAAGCATTACTGATGAAATATTGTGGAAAGAAATAATTATTATTGTATTAATTATTGCATTTGGGGCTGTAACCCTGATTAGATATATAAAGGATATTGTTCAGAGATTGACTGCTATTACTAAACAAATTTCAGCTGCAGGCCAAATCATGCCTCCTGCATCTGATGTAGTCAAAGATTAATGTCAAAAATTGGTATCAGAGTTTGAAAAAAAGAGTATATATGCATCATATAAGAGGGGTGAATTGTAAGATGTACGTCTTTTCCGTCAAACTTGAAAGATTGTGACGTATAACCCTCTACCTCCATTTTAGATCACCCTTACCCTTGACGATAGTAACCCCCTCATCTGTGTACGCCCACCTCTTTCCAAGGACCTCTTCAGTACCCACCCATCCTCTTAGCATGAACTTTGCTGAATCGATACAACCCTCACCACGTGTGCGGCAACCCCTACCCCCCCCATTCTCTGCCATTCACCACCTACTTCCTCTTTGCACCTGCCTCCACCTAATCACAGCCAATTACGCAGACTGTGCACCTGAGCTCCTCCAATTAGAGCAAAGGGCAGTATTGCATCAGGTCAGAATTAAAAACCCCTCATTTCCTTGCTGGGGCTGCATTCTTTTGCCTTTCAGCCAAAGTAAATTTTCTGCCTGCCTTGCTCACCCACACCTGACCATGTGTTTGATATCATTTATAAAAGGATGGAGCTCAGTGGTAAAGTACTCCTGGGTTCAAACACCAGGACCTCCCAAAAATGAATACATTTTAAAAAATTATTCATCTAAAAACTCTCATTATTATATCTTTGGCTTGTAATTCCATGCTTCATTTTAAAAACAATATTAGATTAATATTAATGTATTTAAAATTACTAGTTTTGTGTTTTGGGGAATATAATATATAATGATGTAATTTTGTGACCAAACAAAATTGGAAGGGGTGGGATATAGCTCTCTTTAAAAGAAAGAGAGAGAGAGTGAGAGAGAGAGAGAATCAATTTTATTTTTCCATCTGACCTTTGTTTCTCCAACACTTTGTGTATGTGATGCTGGGGTTTGAACACGAGTCCTCACACATGCCAGGCAAGCACTACAACTGCTGAGCAACCACTCCAGGCCCAGAGATATAGGTCTTAAAGGAGCAGTTTTATATGTTATATTAGTTAAGCTGGTATCATTTCAAATTAGAATATTGTAATTTTGGATGTTAAGTATAATCCCATGGAAACCACACATAAAATAGCTAAAGACAATACATAGAAAGAAATAAGAAAGGCATATAAGTGTCTCACTACCAAAAAAAAAAATCAACTAAACATGAAAGAATATAATAATGCAGGAAATTAGAAACACAAAAACTATAAGGCATATTAAAATAGCAAAATAACACAAATAAGTACATCCTTATCAATTTTAGATATAAATTGATTAAACTCTCCAGTCAAAAGATAAACTGGCAGAATCTATTTTTTTTAAAAAATCCAACTAATATGCTGTCCACAAGAAATTCACATTAGATCCAAAGACAACAAACAGATTACAAGTGAAAGAATGGAAATGGATGTTCTACTTAAAGAAAATGTAAAAGAGAACAGAGGTGGCTACACTAATATCATATCAGACAAAATTTTAAATTTTAAAAGTTTACATGACATAAAGAAGAATATCGTATAAATAAAAATTATTTTACACTGCACAAAGATGTAATAATTACAAATATTTGTGCACCTAAAATGCCATCAAAATTAATAAGCCAAGGGGCTGGAACAGGCTCAGCAGTTATAGAGCTTATCTGGCATGCATGAGAACCCAGGTTCAAACCCCAGCAACATATTCAACTAAGTTTCAGAAAAATGAAAAAATAAATAAAGTTAATTCTCTCTCTCTTTTTTTTAAATAAATAAGGTGAAAATTGACAGAACATATAGAAAAATAGTTGCATACACTCACGTGTGTGTAATGGGTCCAACCTTGTTCGACCCTCCAGACGGTTGTCTCGGTTATGAGTAGTACATAATAAAGGCCCTTCCCAAGCAGGATCTGGCTTATTTTCCTTCCAAACCTGGATCAAAATGTGGTCCTCCAGCTGTTGTGCCTGTGCAAGGAATTCCAGAGGTGGTGTCTGTGCCAGGAAGCCCTGTAATCTTAAAGAGGGTAAGGTAGGGGAGAGGCCTAATATAAAATTTTAGAGAAATTGATCCATTGTTTCAAAGCTGGGAAACTCCATTGTTTTTCCTAAATATGGTGACCCATATGGTAATTCATGTGGGGATAAGTCTATGTTTTTTTGAGGAAATGTTCTAATTTGTAGGAGAGTGATGGGGAGACAATCTAGGGGAGCTTTGTTTCCAACATCCGTTTAGTAATTTGTTTCTTTTAAGTTTGGTTCATTTTCTCCATCTTCCCTGAGGAAGGGGGGTGCCAGGGAGTATGATATTCCCATTTTATGTCTAAGATTTTCATAAGTTTTTAATAATATTTGCAGTAAAATGACTTCTGTTATTTGAGTCTATATTTTCTATTAGGCCAAATCTAGGGATTATTGATTCCAATAAAACCTTAGTTACATTGTTAGCACTAGCACTAGGCAAGGAGATAGATTCTACCCAATTAATTAGATGATCTATTATTATTAGCAAATAGTTTAGACATTCTATTTGGGGCATCTCAATATAGTCAACCTGGATGCTTTGGAAGGGTCTTATAAGATCCAGAATTTCCTCCTGGATGTTGTTTCCTTGAAGCTTGTTTATTAACACTTCCACCAGTGATACAACCTTAATTTATTTTTTTGGCTACTGTATAAATAAATTCCCATGCATTTATATACTCTTAGTATAGCCAAGGCCTGTGGGCCCCAATGGCTTCCTTTATATAAATAGGTCATCATTTCCTTCATTATGGGCTTAGTAAGCATTTTCCTTCCTCTACTACTTTTTTAATATTTTTATTAGTGCATTATAGTTTTACATAATGTTGGGATTAAGTGTCACATATTCCTACATGCACACAACTCAGCAATGCAATTTGTTCAATATCTCCCCCCCACACATCCCTCTACCTCCTTCCTCCCAGCCCCTGATCCATTGCCTTTCTTCTGGGTCTGTATTATTCCTGAAAAAAAAAAAAACAATACCATGACATAATTCTTATGCCTATGAAGAACATTTTATATATGTATGGCTATAGTATATACAGTGACATTTATAACTGCTTGGAATGTACCTTGTTTTATGCCTGTTCCAACATTTCCCCTTGTCCTCCCTTCCTAACATCCCTTGTTATTCTTCAAAATATTTGACAATGGGATTAAACATTTAGGTTTTTGTGCAGTTATGCAACACAGCTTGTTCAAATATCTTATGAAGTATCTGGCAACTGTATCTCATAAATATTAACATTTTGCAGTTTTCTTCTATGGACTTAATACTTGAGTTTGTCTACTTTACTCCCAAGCCTGAGTTTAGGCCCAGCCTCCACAAATGAGGGCCCTTAACTCTCTGTGTTTTTCTAACTTCACTCAGCATGATTTCTTCCAATGCCATCCATTTACCTTCAATAGATGCAATATCATTGTTTCTACTAGCTGAGTAGGACTCCATTGTATATATATATATACCAGAGTTTTTGGATCCATTCATCCAGTGAGGGGCATCTGGATTGGTTCCATAATTTAGCTATTATAAATTGTGCTGCTATGAACATGGATTTTGCTGTGTCACTGTGATGTGCTGATTCTAACTCCTCGGGAAAATCCCCAGTTGGATCGTATGGTGGATCCACCTCTAATTTTTTGAGGAGTCTCCACACTGCTGTCCGGAGTGGCTGGACCAGTCTGTGTGCTAATGTTCCTATCTCCCCACAATCCTCCAGCATTCGTTATTGTTTATATTCTTCATCTTTGCTACCCTGACTGGAATGAGGTGAAATTTTAAGGGAGTTTTGATTTGCATTTCTCTGATTGCTAGTAATTTAGAACATTTTCTCATGTATTCATTGGCTTGCTCAATGTCCTCTGTTGAGAAGTTTCTGTTTAGCTCTCTGGCCCATTTATTGATTGGATTGTTTGTGTTTTTGTTACAGAGTTTTTTGAGTTCTATGTAAATTTTGGATATTTGTCCCCTGTCAGAGGGATCACAAGCCGCGATTCTCTCCCATCCTGTAGGTTGTCTCTTCACTGTTTTAACTAATTCCTTGGCTGTACAGAAACTTTTTAGTTTAATGGCATCCCACTTATTGATTTTTTACTGTAATTCTTTCACTTTAGGATCCTTGTTGAGGAAATCGTCACCAACTCTCATATGCTGGAGTGTTGGTCCTAATTTTTCTTCTAGCAGTTGTATGGTAGCTAGCTTAAATCTTAATTCCTTGATCCATTTAGAATTGATTTTTGTGCAAGGTGAGAGATAAGGATCTAATTTCAGTTTTCTGTAAGTGGCTGTCCAATTTGGCCAGCACCATTTGTTGAATAGGTTGTCTCTCTCCTCCATGTTATATTTTGACCCCCTTTGGCAAAGATCAGATGTATAAAGATTTATGGGTTTATCTCAGAGTCTTCTATTCCATTCCATTTGTCTTCATTCCCATTTTGATACCAATGCCATGCTGATTTTAATACTACACCCTATAGTATAGTTTTAGATCTGATATAGCAAAACCATCTATTTTGTCTTTCTTGCTTAGTAATGTTTTGGCTATTCTGGGTTTCTTGTTGTTACATATGAATTTGAGAATTGTTTTTTCTATATCTATAAAGAATGACATTGAAATTTTGTTGGGAATTGCATTGAATCTGTACAGTGCTTTTGACAGAATGGCCATTTTAATTATATTAATTCTGCCTAACCAAGAGCATAGAACACCTTTCCATCTTCCCAGGTCTTCTGTAATTTCTGTTTTCAGTGTTCAAAAATTTTCATTGTGGAGATCTTTTACTTCTCTTGTTAGATTAATTCCCAAGTATTTTATTCTTTTAGAGGATATTGTGATTTCCTGATTTCTTCTTCTTCCCTATTATTGTTGGCATATAGGAAAGCTATTGATTTATGGGTGTTGATCTTGTAGCTGCTACTTTGCCAAATCTGTTTATTAGCTCTAGCAGTTTTCTGGTGGAGTTTTTTGGATCTTCCAGATATTGGACCATGTCATCAGCAAAAAGGGATAGCTTGATTTCCTCCCTTCCTATTCTAATCCCTTTAATTTCTTCCTCCTGCCTGATTGCTCCAGCCAGGGTCTCAACGACTATATTGAATAAAAGTGGTGAAAGCAGGCACCTTGTCTTGTTCCCAAGTTCAGCAGAAATGCTTTCAACCTTTCTACATTTAGTATTATACTAGCTGAGGATACATGGTCTTTAAAAAGTTAAGATAAGTTCCTTTGATCCCTATTTTCTCTAGAGTTTTCAGCATCAATGGATGGTGGATTTTATCAATGGCCTTTTCTGCATCTATTGAGCTGATCATATGGTTTTTGTCCTTAATTCTGTTTAAGTGATGAATTACATGCATTGATTCGCATATGTTGAACCAGCCTTCCATACTGGAATGAAACCTACTTGATCATGATGAATTATTTTCCTGATGTATTTTTGAATGTGATTTGCAAGAACCTTATTAAGGATTTGTTATCAATATTCATGAGGGATATTGGTCTGTAGTTTTCTTTTTTGATATGTCTTTTTTGGGTTTTGGTATCAGGGTTATGGTTGCTTCATAAAAAGAGTTTGGAAGAGTCCTTTCTTTCAATTTCTTGGACTAGCTTCATAAGAAGAGGTGTTAGCTCTTCTTCAAAGGTGTGGTAAAACTCTGCAGAGAATCCATCAGGTCCTGGGCTTTTCTTCTTTGGAAGACTTTTAATTGCTCTATGGATTTCTGTGTCTGTTGTTGAGCTATTTAGGATCTCAATTTGATCCTGTGACAATTTGGGGATGTTGTATGTGTCTAGAAATGTTTCCATGTCATCCAGATTATTTGATTTAGAGGAGTATAGTTTTTCAAAATATGTTCTCATAATCTCTTTGATTTCAAGGGGGTCGGTGATGATCCCCCCTTTTCGTTGGTGATTTTGTTGATTTGCTTTGATTCTCTCTTTCTTTTAGTGAGGTTAGTTAGGGGTCTATCAATTTTATGGTTTTTTTTTAAGAACCAGCTCTTTGCTTCATCAATTCTTCTTATTGTTTTTTTGTCCTGCATTTCATTGATTTCATCTTTGATCTTAATTATTTCCTGTCTTCTGCTGGCTTTGGGATTAGACTGTTCTTCCTTTTGTAGAGATTTGAGTTGGAGCACAAGCTTGTTTGTTGGGGATCTCTCCTGATTCTTACAGTGGACACCCAGTGCAATAAATTTTCCCTGTAAGAATGCTTTCATGCGACCCTGGACAATGAGAAAGTTGGTCTAGTAACATGAGTTAAATCCAGATAAGATGTAATGCTTTATAATCTAATATCTTTTTTTAGAGTTATAAAGGGAAAGGGAAGGGAGGGATAAGGGAGGGTAATTG
>PVKS010026764.1:6312-28361 GCA_004027875.1 Aplodontia rufa
TTTTTTTTTTTTTTTTTGGTATCAGGGATTGAATCCAGCAGCACTTAACCACTGAGCCACATCCCTAGCCCTTTTTATTTTTAATATTGAGAAAGGCTTTGGCTTAACGACTCAGGGCCTTGCTAAATTGCTGAGGCTGGCCTTGAATTTGTAATCCTCCTGCCTCAGCCTCCTGAGCTGCTGGGATTACCAACACATGCCACCATGCCTGGCGTAGAGGGAATTTTTAGAAGGCCAATGCAGTGAACAATGCAGGAGCAACTGCTGCTGAGACTGGTAAAAATGACAAAACCAGGGGCTGGAGCAGTGACTCCGCAGTTACGGCGCTTACCCGGCATGTGCAAGTACACGGGTTCAAACCCCAGCACCCACATACACAACTAAGTGTCAGAGCAACGAAAGCCATGTGAAAAATTCAATAAAATTGATTCTCTCTGTCTCACACACACACTGTCCTTCTCTCTTAAAAAAAAAAAAAAAAGACAAATCCAACAACATACAGTGTTGGAAAGGTGGAGAAAGCGACGTTCTCATGGACTGTTGACACCATCTAAGGCGTTTGGAGGGAAATTTGGTACAAGTCAAGTATCCCTTATCTGAAATTCTTGGGACCAAAGTGTTTCAGATTTGGATTTTTTAAATTTCTGGAATATTTGCAGCCAGGCACAGCAGCACACACCTGAAATCCCAGCAGCTTGGGAGGCGGAGGCAGGAGGATCACAAGTTCAAAGCCAGCCTCAGCAACTTAGCAAGGCCCTAAGCAACTTAGCGAGACCCTGTCTCCAAATGAAAAATAAAAAGGTCTGGGGATGTAGCTCAGTAGTTAAGTGCCCCTGGGTTCAATCCTTGGTACAAGGAACAATGTTTTTGGAATATTTGCAAATACATAATGAGATATCTTAAGGATTGGATTCATGTCTAAACTTACATTTCACATACAACTTATGTACATGTGAATTTTTTTTAAAAGAGAAAGGGACAGTGAGAGGAAGAGAGAGAAAGAGAGAAACAATTTTATTTAGTTTCTCATGTGGCTTTGGTTGCTCAGACACTTCGCTGCGTACGTGGTGCTGGGGTTTGAACTCGTGTCCTTGCGCATGCCAGGCAAGCACCGTAACCGCTGTGCCACCCCTCCAGCCCCTTACATGTGAATTTTATGTAATATTTTTATCATGCCTAGCATTCAACTGCACTCTATCTCAGCATTCGACTGCACTCTATCTCATGAGCTCAGGGATGGAATTTTCCACGTGTTGCATCCACGAGTTTGGGATTTTGGAGCATTTCAGATTTTGGATTTTCAGATGAAGGATGCTCAGCCTCTTCTTATCTATTTAATAGATTCAATGTTTGTATCCTCTGACCCAACATTTTCACTTTTGGGAATTTGTTCGACAGAAAAAACTCCCAAGAATGCATAAGAGATAAATATACAAAGAGACTCACCGCAGCCCTGTTTATTACGGCAGAAACTTGGAAACAACCCAAATGTCCCTAAATAGGGAGCTGGTTACGTAAGCCATTGTGTGGCCACACAATAGACTACATATAGCACTCGAAAAGAATGTTGCAAATCCATATATGTTTTCTTGGAAAGACATCTAATATATTGTGGTAGGGGAGAGAATACAAACTGCAGGATCAGGAGCATAAACAGGACTCTCCTACCTTTGTCTTAAAATAGAAATAATGTGGGGCTGGAGCGGTGGCTCGGCAGTTACAGCGCTTGCCCTGCATGCACCAGTACGTGAGTTCAAACCCCAGCACCCATGTACACAACGAAGTCTTGGAGCAACGAAAGCCGTATGAAAAGCTAAATAAAAATTGTTTCTCTGTTTCTCTCTCTCTCACTATCCCTCTCTCTTAAAAAAAAAAAAAAAACAACAGAAATAATGTTAATGCATATATAAAAATTTTTTCAAGGAATGCACTAAACTGTTGGCGATCATCATTTCTGGGGACTCTGATGTGGAGGGACCCTACTTTCTTCTGTATTTCTGAAGTATTTGGGGTTTGTGTATCTGTGCATTAGAAATCAGAAATCGTAAAGAGGAAACAAGAAGTAAGGAATAACAAGAGGTCAAATGAGGACAGTGGCAGCGGGAGAGGAGAGAAGGAGGCAGATGTGGTAACTATTGATGATGAGACAGAATTCACAAAACATGGACCATGAAATTTGAGCGTGGGTGACTGGGAGGGTGGTGGCCCTACAACCAATTTGTTAGCACCTTGACACAAAATAATCATATTACATTCCAATGCCCAAATTATGATCAGTCATCTTGCACAGAGAAGCCTCTCCCACTCCCAGGTCATCCAGCTCCAGGGTGACAAAAGCCCTTTTTTTTCATTCCCCACTGCACAGCACAGACCAGGCTGCCAGTCACATCCTTAAATGGGTGCCAAAGGGCCCTTCCCTGAGGTATGTACACACCACACACACATGTACACACACATGCACACACACACTGTTAAAGAACCAGGTTACCTAGCAATAATTCCACCCCTAGATACCCAAGAAAACTGAAAACATACGCCCACACAGAAACTTGTATACGAATACTCATAGCAGCATTATTCAAAATTGCTCAAAACTGGGAACAACTCTAATGTCCATCAATTAATGAATGGATTAACAAAATGTGATATAACCATTCGTTGGAATATTATTTGGCCATGAATAGGAATGAACTGCCGAAGACTGCCATAACGTGGATGAACCTTGAAAACACTGAGAAATGAAAGAAGGAAATGGAATCTATTTGCATAAAACGTCCAGAATAGGTGAATTCACAGAGACAGAAAGGAGATTAATGATTGCCAAGGCTTTAGGCGAAGAAAGAATAAGAAGTGTCTATTAATAGGTACAGGATTTGGGCAGAGGTGATGAAAATGTTCTGGAATTAGTGGTGATGGTTGAACAACTCTGTGGCTATACAAAAAAAAAAAAAAAACTACTGAGGGGCTGGAGCAGTGGCTTCAGTGGTTGGAGCACTTGCCTGGCAAACACAAGGACCCAGGTTCAAACTCCAGCATTACATACACAGCTAAATGTCAGAGAAACGAAGGCCAGATGAAAAAAAATTTTTTGATTCTCTTTTTAAAAAGAAAAAACAATCAACAAATAAATTTCTAAATAAAAAGAGAAAAGAAACAAGGGACTGGAGCGGTGGCTTGGCGATTACAGCGCTTGCCTGGCATGCGCGAGTACGCGAGTTCGAACCCCAGCACCACATATACAAAAGTCCCAGAGCAACGAAAGCCACATGAAAAACTAAATAAAATTGATTCTCTCTCTCTCTTTTTAAAAAAGAAAAGAAAAAACAAAAAAAAAAAAAACCACTGAAGTATTCATGTGTGTGTGAGACTAGGGATTGAACCCAGAGGTGCTCAACCACTGAGCCACATCCCCAAACCTTTTTTTTTCTTTTTTTTTGGAGACAGGATCTCACTAAGTTGCTTAGGTTCTCACTCAGTTATATTTATCCAGGCTGCCTTTGAACTTGAGATCCCCCTACCTCAGCCTCCTGTGTACCTGGGCTTGCAGGTGTGAGCCCCTGTGCCTGGCTGAACTATTCACTGTACCTGGATGAAGCTGCTTCAGCGATCCTCTAAATTCATACACACACATGCACACGCGCACATGTGCTTCCGTCTCCCGGGAACTCAGCTCCCTTTTGGCTCAGTGTAGCACAGAACCCCAACATCCTCTTTTGCAGCTAGCATTTCTCCACCTCTCTCACCCTGTGTCTTCCGAACAAAGGCCACAAAACCCAGATGCTCTGCAGGTGTGTGGGTTGGGGCAGAAGCCAGCATCGGAGATGAACTGCGCTCTAGAACGCAGGCAAGATTTCAGCCAGACCAGCTTAGGCAAAAGAAAAGTCAAATTAATTCATCAAATCCTTTTTGATAGCATAACAACATACCCTCTCCTGAGTGCTCATTTTTCCCCTCTTCCTGTTTCAGGCATTACTGTGCAAGTATTCATGAATTAGCAGAGCGTTCTCAACTGGTACCACGGTGGGTGAGGAATATTTTTAATATTAAATCATTTGTAATACTCTTCGATTTGTAAATGTGTAGGCTCAGATGGAAATGCATAAAACTCAATTCTGATTTTTGGGGGGGGTGTGGGGATGGGGATGGAGGATGGGGGTTTTATTTTCGGTGCTGGTGATGGGACTCAGGGGCTCACACATGCTAGGCAAGAGCTTCACCACAGCAGCCTCAATTCTGATTCTTTACATTGGCTTCAGAATGAATACTAGATGATAAGTTGAAGCCAAGCCTGGAAGCACACACCTGAAATCCCATCTACTTGGAAGGCTGAGTCAGGAGGATCAAAAGTTCAAAGCTGGAGCTGGAGCCGTGGCTTGGCGGTTACAGTGCTTCCCTGACATACACAAGCGCACAGGTTCAAACCCCAGCACCCACGTACACAACGAAGTGTCAGAGCAACGAAAGCCATGTGAAAACTAAATAAAAATTGATTCTGTCCGTCTCTCTCTCTCTCTCACTGTTCTTCTCTCTTTAAAAAAAAAATGTTCAAAGCCAAATGGGCAGTTTAGTGAGACCCTACCTCAAAACAAAATTTGAAAAGGGCTGCGGATGTAGCTGAGTGGTAGTGCACCTCTGGATTGAATGCCCACCCAGTACTACAGAGAGAGAGAAATTGAGGGTTTAGGATATTCCGGCTGCTATAACAAAATACCATGGACTGGGTAATTTATAAATAAGAGAAATTTATTGCTCTTTGTTCTAGAGGCTGGGAAGTCTAAGATTAAGATGCCAGCAAATTCCATATCATGAGGGCCAAGGAACTGAAGAGAGTCCCCAGCAGCCAAGAATGAAACTGACTCCCCACTCGGCCTCAAGCATGCTTTTCCCAGGACAATTGACCCTTCCAGAGAAACCCCACCCCTGCCAACAGAGGGCGCCCTTGCTCCATGGCCCCCAGCCCATAGCCTGAATGCTATGCATTCATCTGTTTGTCCATCTGGCAGACAATACGCACTGGACTTGCGTAGTTCCTGTCCCCATGCTGCGGATAGTCCAGTGGGAGACAGTGTGAGCCCAGCCACCTACAGCCCACCCTGTCTCCCCTCCCCCAGGGGGCTGCACCACTTCCAGAGGCTCTGGCTTCCAGGCTCTTCCAGGAGGTATGGGCTGGCTCAGGGGCCTGCCAGTGGCCTTCTTCACCTCTGCTCCAGATGCTCTCTGAACTCCTGGTTCAGTGGGAACACTCAGCCCCATAAGAACCAAGAACCATCCTCTAAATTCATACAGATGTGAGAAATGTTTCCCCTCCCCACTCCCCCACCCCCAAAGTGAGTCTCAGCAGAGAAACTGAGGCTGGATACGCAAGAGCTGAAGTCACCAAACAGACCCATGGATTGAATGAGTGCACCCAGGTAACCCGACTCTGCCTTCTCCCAACACAGTGGCAGACCCTTACCTCAGACATGTGTCACAAAAGGGCCCCTTTGGACATTTTTCCTGAAACAAAGGGACTACCTGATCCAAAAGGAAACCGATTTTAAAACAACAAAACTTTGCCACTTTTCAGTGGGTGTTTTTCCCTTTCAGCTCACTAGGGTTTCAAAAATCAGGATTCTTTCCTAGCCGGGGAACATCAGTGTAAGTGGTGGAACCAGTCACTAAGGGAGGGAGCCAGCCTCCGAGAGGCAATGACATTCACAGCTAATTCACGGTTTGATATCGCAATAGGATGTCCACGAAAAGATATAGGAAAACTCCAGAGTCACCCACATCAAGGTGAGCTCATCAGGGAGGAAGAAAGAGGGAGAACAAGGACCTGGCAAGGACCTGAGTTCGAACCCCAGCACCATGTACACAACAAAGTCTTGGAGCACTGAAAGCCACAGGCAAAACTAAATAAAATTGATTCTCTTTCTCTCACTGTCCCTCTCTCTCTTTCTTAAAAAAAAAGAAAAGACAGGAGCAGGAAGCAGCAGTGAGACAGTTTAGGAGAGAATAAAATGGCTAAGGAGTCAGGACCTTGGGCCCCATTCAACCACACCTCTGAAGTTGGCCAGGAGAGAGCCATCAGTGGGCATGCTCAGGACCTTCATCTGCAAATGACCATGAGGCTCACCTGTGGGAGCAACTCCTTTGTCCCAGAGGGGGGAAAACTAAGAAATGGGGGTGGACACAGATAGGAACTAGGAAAGAATTGCTACCTGTTTTGCGTAGATTTTAACCAAGGACTTTGGTACTAAGTTTCAACGTCTGCTTTGCATAGGGTTCAACCAATGATGTAGATGCATTTCTCAATGCCTGCTTTGCATAAATGTTAATTATGCTCCTACCCAAATCAATATAACCCCTGGCCTGACCTCCATTAGACGGTGTCCTGCTTCCAGGTGCCCCTCCACTTTGTGGAGTCTCTGCTCTCCTTCCTTAAATAAATCCTACTCCTTTTACTCCTCCTTCCGTGGTTGTCTGTGGATTTTATTCTTCAAATTCAGAGACAAGAATCCAGAAGATTGGCGCTGAATTCCTGGGGTGAATCTCCACCACACCAAGAGCAGCGACACCCAGCTTTTAGCTGGAGAGCTGTTAACACTATTTCAGCTGCAGACACCTGCAGCCAGCCCAAATTCCCAGTTTTAGCTGGGAATGGCTGCAAACACTAGAACTGGGCTATTTTGGCTGCTAGAATCTGTAGTCTACCCAGACTCCATTTGCCAGTGGGAACAGAGAATTCGGATTCATTTCAAAAACCTTGAATCAGAAGGACCAAAAGAAAGATGGTGTGGGGGCTGGAGCAGCAGCTTAGAGGTTGGAGCACTTGCCTGGCATGTGTCAGGATCTAGGTTCAAACCCCAGCACCACATATACAACTAACTGTTGGTACTTATACTAAGTGTTAGAGAAACAAAGTCCAGATGAAACAAATAAAATTGCTTCTCTCTTTCTCTCTAAACAAAAGAAAGAAAGCAGGTGTGAAGCTGGGTGCAGCAGCATACCTATAATCCCAGCTACTCAGGAGGCTGAAGCAGGAGGACCGCAAGTTAGAAGCCAGCATCAGCACCTGTCTCAAAATAAAAAATAAAAAGGACTGGGAATATGGTTCAGTGGTAGAACATCCCTGGGTTCAATTCCCTGCACTACAAAAGAAAAAAAAGAGGAGGAGGAGGAGGGGGTAAGAGGGGAGGAGGAAGAAGGAGAGGAGGAAGAGAAGGAGAAGAAGAAAGAGGAGGAGGAGGAGGAGGGGAGGAGGAGGAAGAGAAGGAGAAGAAGGAGGAAAAGAAGAAGGAGAAGGGGGAGGAGGAAGAGGAGGGGAAGAAGGAGGAGGAGGAGGAGAAGGGGAGGGGGAAGGAGGAAGAAGGAGGAAGAGGAGGAGGAGGAAGAAAGGAAGGGATGAAGAAAGGAAGAAGGAGCCAGTGAGTTATGAGATCTGATTACACAGACAAGTCATTGAGTGAAAACTGAACGAAGCTGTGACCTTCTAGAAGCAGTTTCAGCATTACCAGGAGCAACAGAGGTCAACTTGTAAAGTATTAAGGAACAAAGGAGAAGAAAGAACTGACATGGTACTTGAGGGGTCAGCAGAAGGAAAGCCGATTCAGGGCGGAAGGGATGGGCACCTGGAAAAACCAAGAGGAAGAAGCTAATTGATGCAGAAATGTCACTCAGGGAGTGAGGGGGCCAGGACATGGGGGAGATCAGCACTGGAAAGGGCCAGGGCCAGGCTCTCCACCACTGAGGCAGGAGGGACACAGGCTGGGATCAGCCCCTTTAGCTTCCATCACCGACCTAGTCTTCCAGATGCATGGAGAACCTCAATGTGGCCACACCACCACTGTTCATGTGGGATCTGAGCTAAGGGACCCATATGCTCTGCAGCCCCGTCACTTTCATGGCCACGGTCACGTCCTCCTGACCACTCTCTTGTTCACTCGTTTGAGAATATTGACAGCCCACCTATCGCACGGTGAGTACTGGGCGTTGTACCAGCAAGAGGGACCAGGGCCTGACCTCTCAGAGCTCAGGGGGCTGCAGGGAGGACAACTCAGCAGACTTCCACAGGGGGTGGCAAGGCTGGATAGAGGGAGCCATGGCATCCCAGAGCAAGGACATCTCACCCTGGGGACGGGTGGAGGAGGAAGTGATGTGCAAGCAGAGAGCCAAAGCAAGAGGAAGAGTGAGCCAGGAGAACAGCAAGGACAAGAGCGTTCCGGGAAGAGGGCACAGAGCTCTCGGAGGCATGGAGAGTAAACAAGAATCTGTTGGGTTCCAGGAACTGGGGTCAAAAAGTTCAGGATGGCTGGAGAACAGGACACCAAAATGGTCATCCTAGGGGTGACTGAAGCCATAGGAACAGGGACTGCCGGGATCTCTCTCTCTCTCTCTCTCTCTCTCACACACACGCATGCACACACCTCCCCAAAATAATAACAAGTACCTAATTATGAGTACAAGCCTGGGACCAAAATGACTAAACATTATGTGCTGAATACAAGCTATAACCCTCGCAGGGGGCAGGGACAAAGACCACAGTGGCTAAATCAGGAACCAGAAGAAACATGGGCTCCTAAAAGCAAAGGTGGTGGGGGGCTGGAGAGGTGGCTCAGAGGGAGAGCACTTGCCTGCCATGTGCGAGGTGCCAGGTTTGAACCCCAGCACCACATACACACATAAGTAGAGGAAAAACAAAAGCCAGATGAAAAAAAAGAAGAAAAAAAGCAAAGGTGGGTCCCAGGGAGTCACAGTATTAAGATATAAAGATGCACAAACAGCCCAATCAATAAATGGGCCAGAGAGCTCAACAGAAACTTCTCAACAGAGGACATTGAGCAAGCCAATGAATACAAGAGAAAGTGTTCTAAATCACTGGTAATCAGAGAAATGCAAATCAAAACTACATTAAGATTTCACCTCACTCCAGTCATACTGGCAAAGATGAAGAATGCAAACAATAACAAATGCTGGAGGGGTTGTGGGGAGATAGAAGCTCTAGCTCACTGTTGGTGGAATTGCAGACTGGTTCAGCTGCTCTGGAAAGCAGTTGGAGAGCCCTCAAAAAATTAGGGTTGGATCCACCATATAATCCAGCTATCCCTCTTCTGGGTATTTTCACAGAGGAGTTAGAATCAGCACATTTCAGCAACACAGCAAAATCCATGTTCATAGAGTTCAATTTACAATAGCTAAATTATGGAACCAACCCAGATGCCCCTCACTGGATGAATGGATCCAGAAGCTCTGGTACATATATATAATGGAGTACTACTCAGCTATTAGAAACAATGATATTGCATCCATTGAAGGTAAATGGATGGCAATGGAAGAAATCTTGCTGAGCAAAGTTAGCCAAACCCAGAGAGACAAGGGTCGAATGTTTTCACTCATTTTTGGAGGCTGGAGCAAAACCCAGGCTTAGATGAAAGGTTGTCAAACTCATGTATTAGACCCAGCAAAGGCATAGCAACACATAACCTAGGGGAACCATGGATATGGATATGGGGATTGGGAGAGACAGGGGGTGGGAGAGGAGAGGGAGACAGGATAGAGAGGGATCTAGGGAGACAATAAATCCACAATATAGCCAATGCCTCAACCCCTTGGGAAGTCAAATGATACTTATACCATCATTAAATTCTGGAAAATTTATACATATACATACATATATATAATTTATATGTATATTTATATATAAAGATATATATTTTTATAGGGGTGTAATATAGAAGAATCAAGAGACTGGGGAAGGAGCATTGTGGGGGAAATTATGATTTAAGACCAAACACATATCATATTGTCACTTCATATGCATTTAAGATTCTTTGACAACTCAACTCCTTATTAAAAATTTTTTTTAAAAAGTGAAAAGTGAATTGTATGAAAAATGCAATATGTCAATCTTTCTGAGATACAGTTCCAAGATACTGCATAAAATGTTTGAACAAGCTATACTGCATGCCTTTACAAAAATGTAAATGCTTAATCCTGTTGTCAATATATATCAAAGAATAACAAGGGATGGTAGGAAGGGTGGAGAAGGGAAAACGTTAGAACTGAGATAAAGCAAGGTACATTCCAAGCATTTATAAGTATGCCACTGTATATACTATAGTCTTGTATATAAAAATGTTCTTCATAGGTATAAGAATTATGAAACTATACTTGGATATATTAGGAAAAATATAAGACCAAAAAAGAGAGAGAAGGAATCTAGAGAATGGGAGGAGGGAGGCAGGGGGTATGGGAATGGATATTGACCAAATTGTATTGCTGTATTGTGTGCATCTATGAATATGTGATACAAATCCCATCGTTGCGTACAACTATAATGCACCAATAAAAAATAAGAAAAAAAGATATAAAGATGACCATCCATCCTGACCATCACTAGATGTAAGCAGAGGACAAAACCTAAGCCCAGATATGTCAGTATCTTAACGAAAATGGAAGAATTGGGGTATGCACAAGGTGATGCTTACATACACCCCAAGATCCTTTCTTTCATCTCCCCCTCCTGCCTGGGTGGCTCCCAATGGTAGCAACTTCAGGAAGGGACATGTCACCAAGCTTGGTTCGTGGGATTCGGGACATCCAATTCCATACACTCTGCAAGTTACCTTCACATCGCTGTCCCTCCCTCCTCCTGAAGACATTTTTTTTTTAAAGTACGTGGCCCGGCATTGGTGGTGCACCTTGTAATCCCAGCAACTCGGGAGGCTGAAGCAGGAGGATTGCAAGTTCAAAGCCAGCCTCAGCATCTTAGCAAGAACCTGTCTCGAAGCAAAAATAAAAAGGGCTGGGTAGGGGCTGGAGCGGTGGCTCAGTGGTTACGGCACTTGCCTTGCATGCGTGAGTACTCGAGTTCAAACCCCAGCACCACGTACACAATGAAATGTCTGAGCAACAAAAGTCCATGAAAAACTAAATAAAATTGATTTTGTCTTTCTCTCTCGCTCTCTCTCTCTCTCTCTCACTGTCCCTCTCTCTTTCTTAAAAAAAAAAAAAAAGGGCTGGGTGTATAGCTTAGTGGTAGAGCACCCCTAGCATTCCCTAGGTTCAATCCCCAGTACTGCACACACGAAAGAAAGAAAGAAAGAGAGAGAGAGAGAGAGAGAGAGAGAGAGAGAAAGAAAGAAAGAAAGAAAGAAAAAGACAGACCCACCACAGCTGGGAGAAGATTCTGGGCAGTCCCAGGGCCCTAGAGTACCTGCCTTGGGGCACATGCAAGTCTGGGCCAGCCAGACATGCCCAAAGGACACAAGGGAGCAGGGGCAGAGGAAAGTGAGCCCCAGGCAAGCCACTTTGAGCACATTACACCTGTCACCAGCATTCTGCCCTTTGTTCACATTCAGGTGAAACACATTCTGTGTTTTCCCTTTCTTTTTTCTTTTCTTTCTTTTTTTTTTTTTTTGTCTTTTGTTTTATTTTGTTTATTTTATTTTGTTTTGTTTCCCCTCTTTTCCTTCAGCATTGGGAATCAAAGTCAGGGCTTCATGCATGCTAGGTAAGTGCTCTACCACTGAGATACAGCCCCAGCCCCTTCATTTACGTATTTCATTTTTCATTTTATTTTTTTAATTTATTTTTGTTTTATTTTGAAACAAGTTGCCCAAGCTGGCCTCAAACTTGCAATACTCCTGCCTCAGCCTCCCGAGTCACTGGGATTGCAGGCATGTGCCACTGTACCTGGTCCCCTTTATTTCTTTTTTTTTTTTTAATTTTTATTCGATAAACATGGTCGTACAACTAGGAGGAGTTCATCATCAAACAATCAAGAACAAAGTGTAATGAAAGAACAAGCCAATGCTGGTGCCAGACCATGGTTCCCCTCTTTGGGTTCCCCATGGTTCCATGTTTCACTCTACTTAAGCCACAAGTTAATTGGACTTCTCGTGGAAGTCAGAGGTTCCCCTCGGATTAGATTCCCCCATACTGCCTTCCTCTGGTCACCTTGATGTCCTTATTTCCTTTTCTGTTTATTTTGTTCTTTGATTTTTTTTTTTAAGAGAGAGGGGCAGTGAGAGAGACAGAGAAAGAGAGAAACAACTTTATTTAGTTTTTTTTTTTCACACGGCTTTCGTTGCTCCAACACTCAGTCGTGTACGTGGTGCTGGGGTTTGAACCCGGGTCCTCGTGCTTGCCAGGCAAGCGCTGAAACTGCTGAGCCACTGCTCCAGCCCCTTGTTCTTTGATTTTTGATACTAGGGATTGAACCTACGGGTGCTTTACCCACTGAGCCACATCCTCAGCCCCTTTTTATTTTTTATTTTGAGACAGGGTCTCACCATGTTGCTCTGGGCCTCACTAAATTGCTGAGGCTGGCTTTGAACCTGCGATCCTCCTGCCTCAGCCTCCTGAGCCTCTGGGATTACTTCTTTTTTTTTTTTTTAATTGAACATGTCATTTTTTTTTATTAAATAGAGAAGGACAATGAGAGACAGAATCAATTTTATTTAGTTTTTTATCTGGCTTTTGTTGCTTGATACTCTGTTGTGTACATGGTGCTGGGGTTTGAACCCACATCCCTGTGCATACAAGTCAAGCACTGAAACTGATGAGCCACCACTCTAGCCACCCCCTGTCCCCCCACTTTATTTCTTAATAGAATTTCTTTTCCAAAAATCGCCAGCTTTATCTCACATATACCAAAAAGTAAGGTAAGGAGCCAGGTATGCTGATGCACACCTGTAATCCCAGCAGCTCGGGAGGCTGAGGGAGGAGAATTGTAAGTTCAAAGCCAGGCTCAGCAACTTAGCAAGGCCCTGAGCAACTTAGTGAGTCCCTGTCTCAAAATAAAAAATAAAAAGGGCTGGGGATGTTGCTCAGTGGTTAGCGCCTATGGGTTCAATGCCCCAGAGCAAAATAAAAACAAAACAAAACAAAAAAGTAAGGTGAGGAAAATGAACACTAAAAATGGAATCGCAGTTCAATCCAGACCCACTCTGCAGTCTCTGGCTGAGTGATTTATGGTAAAGGGGAAAGGAAGAAGTCCACATTGCGGGGTTCCTGATAGGAGCAAGCATTGTGCTCTTGCATTATCCCCTATTTCACAGGTGGGAATCAAGTCTCAGCAAGGTGACCTAACTCGCTCTAGATCCCACAGGTAGTGACAGACGGGAATCGAGTCTGAGTGCAAAGGGTGCAGGGCAAAGCCACCTCACCGGTCCATGCCCTCCTTCCTTCAGTTTTAAAATCAGAACAAGACTAGAGCTATTGCAAGAATCAAATGAAGTAATATGCAGGAAAACACGTGGCAAACCATAAAGCATGTCCCCTATCTTAACGTCCTCTGTGACCTAGCACAACCCCGTCGACCCTGCCAGGCAAGGTACGGAGCCCTCCCCTCTGGCGCTGTCTTAATAAGATGTGTGCTGGTGATGACTTTACCAGATGGATCCAAGGCCTTGGCTCCTGGCCCTTCCTGGCTCCTTTGGCCAATACTCAACAGATTTATAGCACCATTCCTGGAACATCCGGATCTGCTAGAACAGGGCTCAATCCAAGCCAGCCATCTTGCAGGACCGGCCAGCCTGCAGCAGGGGACTCGACGTGCCAGAGCTACCGTTGGCTGAGGTCTAGATGTGTCTGGAAACTCACCAGAGGCCTCATGGCAGAGGGACACTGCTGGGAATGTCTCCACTCGGCAGACACTGTCCATGCCCAAATGGACAGCGGCCATGGGCAGGGACCTCAGCACCCCAGCCTCGCCTCTGAGGAACAGCAGGTCCAAGTCTGCACCGGTCTCTCCCATCCCTTCCTTCTCTGACACCCAGGACTTATCCCTTCTGGGAAGTGACTCTGTGGCTTCACCCTGCTGCACCTTGATCCACCTAAGCAGGACAAGTGGCATCACCTGGTGGCTTGGCCTTCTCAGGGAATGGGCCAAGCTCCCAGAGGCTCAGGCTGACCATTCTCTGCCATTCAACAAGAGACACAGGTTCAAGCTCTTTCAGAGCCCTTGAGGGTAGGGGAAAACACTGAGGAGTAACTTGAGAGCCCTGGGGCCAAGTCTTGGCATTGTCACTGATTGCTATGTGGCCTTGAGAAAACCACTTCCTTCTCTGGGACCATTTCCTCATGTGTAAGCAAGGGCTTTGGAGCTACATCACTGAGGTCCATTACAACATGGACATTCTGTGATGTCCCATATGCAGGTGAGGAGCCCTCAGAAAGTTTCACACAGACCCTTCCACAGGCCTCCAGCTGGAACCCATCAAAGAGGAAATAGTGGAGCAGAACACAGGACACGGGTGCTGTCACTGCCGTTAGCGGTGGGTGCCCGGGAAACCTTTGCCTCCATGCTCCTTGGACTCACCTGGAGAGAAAGGGTTAAACATCTAAATTGTAAAGGGCACCATCCCTAGGTGGCCAGACAAAAGGCACCATCCAGACCCAGAATTAGGCCAGGAAAGGGACAGCCGCTGATCCCCATATAATAGACGTTGATCAACTCCCAGGCACCTGTTTATCAGGGCACGCGTGAACAAGACGAACACCAGCTTGGCCACCCACAGGGCCCCCTGAGTAAGCTGTCAGCTGGCGGCAAGCACAGAGCCGCTGGGTGCCCCCCTCCACACCAGGGAGATTGACGAAAGCAGACGTCTCTCCAGCCCCTGGCGGTGTTGGGCTTCAAGCAGGGAGAACCCAGGTACAGACGGAAAGATTTGCCACCTTGGACAAGTCCCTTAGACTCTGGGCCTTGTTTTAGTCGCTGTAAAATTAGGATAAAAGTAATAATCAGATGGATTTCTAGGATAAAGTAGATAAGGAGTAGACACGTGCTATATAAACAGCAAAAAGGGAGCGGAGCATGGTGGCACACACCTGTAATCCTAGCCACTCCAGGGGCAGAGGGTGGAGGCTGAGACAGGAGAATCACAAGTTCGAGCCCAGCCTGAGCAACTTAGTGAGACCCTGTCTCAAAATAAAAAAAAATAAAAATAAAAAATAAAATAAAAAAGGCTGGGGATGTAGCTCAGTGTTCAATCCCCAGTACCAAATAATAATAATAATAATAATAAATCAACAGCAAAAAGGCCATCCAAAGGAACTAGGGGATGATGGAAAAACAAAAGAGGTGAAGGATTTTTACACTGCTGTATTGGAGTCAGCTTGAGCCAGCTTCTCCTGGTTTGGAAAAGCCAATTTTTAAATGGTCAGGAATTTTGCTAGCCAGTTGACATCACTTTGGTTGCTTGAAATTAGCCACTTAGGAAGTTTTTACACTACAGAAGTGATCAAATGCTGCAAATCAGGGCTCCACCCTCCAACCAGAGAGCTGAGACCCATTTTCCAGCAGTATATAAATAAGAGTGATACAAAAGGAGTCCGTTTCTTATTGCTTCAAACACACTGTAATTTCATATGACCCAATGAATGTCAGCTTCTTCAGTTCAGTAAGTTAGGAGAGCATATTTTTTCTTAACGCGTGCAGTTTCTTTTCATTTTCAGAAATGTTTATTAAGACCTACTAGATGCCACGTGTGTTAACACACACACCTGTGATCCCAGGGGCTTGGGAGGCTGAGGCAGGAGGATTGCAAGTTCAAAGCCAGCCTCAGCGATTCAGCAAGGCCCTGAGCAACTTAGCAAGACCCTGTCTCAAAATAAAATATTAAAAAGGGTTGGAGCTGTGGCTCAGTGGTTAAGTCCCTCTGGGTGTAATCCCTGTTACCAAAAAACAAAAATAAAAAGACTTACTAGGTGCCAGGCACCAAAGATTCAAAAGGAAAAAAAAAAAAAAGACTTTCATTCATTGCTCCCACGGTGGTGGACGAATGAGAAAGCACACACTGGGGAGCACTATGCAGACGGGGAAGCGGTGCCCCGTGCTCTGTTCAAGTTGTGGGAGACGAAACCCAAGCAGCCAAGAAGGGGACTTGAAGCAGAGCAAATGGAATATGCTAAGGTACAGAGGCACCGATGCTAAGGCAACTTTTTAAAATGCCTCTCTAAGAAACAACCCTGGGAGTCAAGCACAGTGGTGCATACCTAAAATCCCAGCTACACGGGAGGCAGAGACAGGAGGACTGCAAGTTCGAGGCCAGCCTCAGCAAGTTAGTGAGACTCTCAGCAATTTAGCAAGGCCCTGTCTCAAAACAAAAAGGGCTGGGTATCTCAGCGGTACAGTGTTAGAGTGCTTGCCTGGCATACATGAGGACCTGGGTTCCAACTCCACTACCACAAAAAATAATTAATCAGTTGGGGGAAGTTTTAGAATTGTCACATTGTAGGTACTGTTTCTCGTGTCACCCTTGCCCCCTTTCACCACACTTTAGCACCCAATTCCCTTTTGTTGTTCCCAAAGCCCAAATCCTCAGAGGAAGAGAATTTGCCATCGCTGAAGCCAGGTTCTCAAACCAAAGAGGGACTCCCAAAGTCACCTGATAGGGACAACATCCCTGAAGTGTCATAGCCCAAATGCCCAAGGTGACGACATCAGATTGCACCAAGCACTCAAATGTACAAGACTACTTAAATTTTCATCTCATTATTCAATATGTTTTACAGGGGCCAACAAGCTGCCAGCTTTTTCTCTTAAGATGTGTCTGTGTTCTTTCTACCTTGGGTAATGCCAGAATTTGAAACCCAAAAATAAACACAAAAAAAAAAGCAGCAAAAAGGAGGTTACTCACCTTCAAAGAAACAAAAGTCAAGGTGACCTCTGACTCCGCAAGTAAACAGTAGCAGACAATGGGACCGAGTCATACATCCTATGCCAGTCATCGTCCACTTGTGGAGGCGATGAAACGCCATTCTCTCACAGACATGGGTTTGGAAAATATATCATCCACGTGCCCTTTTTGCAAAGATGTCAACTGACTGGAAAGGAATCAAAATTGAAAAATGAGGGGGGTGGGGCTGGAGTGGTGGCTCAGTGGTTGGAGCACTTGTCTGGCATGTGCGAGGACCCAGGTTCAAACCCCAGCACCACACACACAACTAAGTGTCAGAGAAACCAAGGCCAGATGAAAAACTAAAATTGATTCTTTCTCTCTCTCAAACTCTCCCCCTCTCTCAAAAAAAAAAAAATGAGGACGTTTTAGGTACCATTAAAAGATTGAGAGTAGGGGTTGGGGATTTAGCTCAGTGGCAGAGCGCTTTCCCAGCACACGCAAGGCCCTGAGTTCGGTCCTCAGCCCTGAAAAAAAAAAAAAGATCAAGAGTAGTAAACCATTTATGTGAAATTCTAGAACAGACAAAACTATGGTGAAACTAAGCAAAATAGTAACTGTTTCTGGGAGGGTTTGAATAGGAAGAATAAAAATGAAACTTTCTAAAATGACAGAAATATTCTCTGACTCAGTTAGGGTTTATGTTATAAATCCATGTGTGTTTGTCAAAACTCATGGAACGATACACTTAAGATCAATACATTTCACTGTATGTGATTATACTTTTTTTTTTCAATACTAGGAATTGAACCCAGGGATGCTTTACCACTGAGCTACATCCCCAGCCCTTTTATTTCTTTATTTTATGATAGGGTCTTGCTAAGTTGCTGGGACTGGCCTTGAGCTGCCTCCTAAGCAACCGGAATTACAGGTGTGTGCTACCATGCCCAGTTAATTATACATAATTTTTTTAAATGAATAATGACAATACTGAGTCTTCCAAGAATATGGCATACTCTCTGTTTAGTAGTTTTCAGTGTACAAATCTTACTTGTGTTTTTGTAATTAGCATTATTTTTTTCCATTTTTGTTTGTTGCAAACAAATAGAAACAATCGATTTATTGATCTTGTATCTTGACTCATTTATCAGTTCTAGTATCTTTTATTTATTTATTTTTTTGGAGATTCCATCACATTTTCTACATAGATGATTGCTATCATCTATAAATAAAAATAATTTTATTTCTTCCTTCCCAATCTGCATGCCTTTGATTTCTTCTTCTTATCTTATTGCATTGGTGAGAACTTCCAGTAGAATGTTTAGTAGGTGATAAGAGCAGACATCCTTTCCTTACTCCCAGTCTCATGGGACAGCACTTAGTATATTATTTTTAAAGAGAGAAGGACAGTGAGAGAGAGAGAGAATCAATTTTTATTGAGTTTTTCACATGGCTTTCATTGCTCTGACACTTAGCTGTGTATGTGGGTGCTGGGGTTTGAATGCGTGTACTTGCGCATGCTGGGGGCAAGCACCGTAACTGCTGAGCCACCGCTCCAGCCCCATGAACAAATTCTTGATACTTGCATTAATGTGGACAAATCTCAAAATAATTATTCTGAGTAAAAGGATCCAGGCATATATATATATATATATATACACATATGCACACACATATATATACACACACTATATGACTTTATATAAAATTCTTGAAAATGCAAACTAATTTACAGCGACAGAAAAGAGAGGGTGGAGAGTCAAGAGTCAGGAGGAGGGATTCAGAGAGAACACCAGGACACTTTGAGGTTGATGGATATGTCCATTGTCATGACAGTATCACAGATGTGTATGTATGTTGAAAAATATCAAATTGTACATTCTAAATTTGTGCAAATATTACACGCTAATTGTATCTCAATAAAGCTATTTTAAAATGGAATAATAGGGGCTGGAGAGGTGGCTCAGAAGTAGGACCCAGGTTCAAACCCCAGCACCACATATACAACTGTCAGAAAACAAAAACCAGATGAAACGAATAAATAAAATTGACTCTACTTAAAAATATATATATGGAATATGGCTGGATCAGTGGCTCAGTGGTTTACAGTGCTTGCCTGGCACATGCAAGGACGTGAGTTCAAACCCCAGCACCACGTACACAACAAAGTGTCGGAGCAACAAAAGTCACATGAAAAACTAAATAAAAATTGATTCTCTCTTTCTCTCTCTCTCTCTCACTATCCCTCTCTCTTTAAAAAAATATGGAATAAAAATCTTAAAGGAATGTTAGTATTGCAAATGATTGAAAGAATATATACATGGGGCTGGAGTGGTGGCTCAGAGGTTATGGCACTTGCCTTGCATGCGCAAGTACGCGGGTTCAAACCCCAGCACCATGTACACAATTAAGTGTCTGAGCAACAAAGGTCCATGAGAAACTAAATAAAAAATTGATTCTGTCTTTCTCTCTCTCTCACTGTCCCTCTCTCTTTAAAAAAATAAATAAAGAAAGAAAGAAAGAATATATACATAATATTTTAAAATAACAGCAATTCTCTGAGATTATAACCACAAAGTTAGCAAAGAATAGTAGTAGAGTGTACAGAAGGTCTTAAAATACAAGAAGTTAGACCAAGGACCTGGGTTCAATCCCTAGCACCACGTACATAAATGAAAGAAAAATAAACACCAGATGAAAAAAAAATTAACACACACTCTCTCTCTTTAAAAAAAAATAATGAAATATAGGAAGTTAAAGCTCCTATGATAAAATAGAGTGCAAAAAGTCAAGGTTATTCCTTATTTTCATATTTAGAGACTTGTTGGTAAACAAAAAAGGTGTGGAGAGCCAGGCTCGATGGTTCACTCCTGTAATCCCAGAGACTTGGGAGACCAAGAGAGGAGGATTGCATGTTCAAGACCAGCCTCTGCAGTTTAGCAGGCTCTCAGCAACTTAGCAAGCCTCTGTCTCAAAATAAAAAGTAAATGGACTGGAGGTGTGGCTCAGGGGTAAGCCCCCCTGGGTTTAATCCCCAGTACCCCCCAAAAAAACATGGAGGAACCTCAAGTCCAATAAGAGGCAACTTGTTTTTTGTTGTTGTTATTGTTGTTTTAAGAGAGAATTGTTTTATTTTTCCATCTGGGCTTTGTTTCTCTGACACTTAGCTGTGTAAGTGGTGCTGGGGTTTGAACCAGGGTCCTAGCACATGCCAGGCAGGGGCTCCAACCACTGAGCCACTGCTCCAGCCTCCAGAAGGGGCAACATTGATTAGGCACTGGGCCTCCCATTTTAAAAGGCATCAATGCCAGCCCACCCCAAAGTGGGGTTGGACCATCTGATTCCCCAGTTCATCAGCCTGTGCTCCTCCACCTCCCCTGACCGCTGCGGCTCCTTGGTGCCAGGTTCTGTTGGACCCAACTGTCCGCGTCTTCTTCCTGGTTTTCTCTCTGTAGGGCAAACTCCCCAATGGCAGGGACCATGTCCCTCTTGCATCTGTGTCCCTAGCTCCTAGGGCCATGTTGGCCCATGGTGGGTGCCCAGGAAATGGGTGCGAGGGAGCACATGGTGAGAGTGCAGGGACCCAGGAGGCGGTCACATCCTGCAGCACAGGGTTCCTCGCCCACAACCAGGAGGTCCCAACTCAGCCCCTGAACCTGGCTCACCTTCTAGAGTGGAGCCGGTTTCACTGATGAGAATATGCTGGGGTCTTCGGTGGGTTCTGGACGCTGCCACCGATCTAGCTGCTTTCCATGAGCCCTGGCTCTCCCCCAGTTGGTCACTTGTTGCCTGAAAACTTGTAGAATTTCTCCATGTTTGTCTTCTCCCTACCCCTCTATTTTCTTCTTCTCTTTTTCTCCTCCTCCTCCTTCCTTCCTCCTCTTCCTCTTCTTCATTTATTTTTTAAGTCACATCCCCAAACGCCTCACTAAGTTGCTGAGGCTGGCTTTGAAGTTGTCTCAGCCTCCCCAGCCACTAGGACACTAGGATTACAAGAGGGCACCCACCCAGCTTCTATTTTACTTTCTTTCTTTCCTTCTTTTTTTCTTTCTTTCCTTCCTTCCTTCCTTCCTTCCTTCCTTCCTTCCTTCCTTCCTTCTTTCTTTCTTTCTTTCTTTCTTTTCAAAGCTGGGGATTGAACACGGGCTCTCAAAGTGGTAGAGGGCTAAACTCTACCCCTGAGCTGCATCCCCAGCCCTCCCTGCCCATCTTTAAACTATGTCCCGCCCCTCTCTACCCCTCCTACCACTATCATTGCTCCTCCTTCATCTCCCTAGCCTGTCTTTCCTGCTGGGTCTTTTCTGCCTCCCCGTCTTTTGTCACCCTGTCTTCCCATTCTCCCCCTCACCCTGCACTTCACCCATATACCTTTGTTAAGAAAATTGTTTCTTCTATGAAAAAAAAATTCAAAAGTGTTAGGTCCAAATAAGGGTCTTCTCTGCGGGGCTGGAGCAGTGGCTCGGCAGTTATGGTGCTTGCCTGGCTTGTGCAAGTACACAGGTCCAAACCTCAGCACCCACATACTTAAACTAAGTGTCAGAGCAACGAAAGCCATGTGAAAAACTCAATAAAGACTGGAGAGTGGGAATACGGGGGAACCATCCCAGAAGCGGATGTCATTCCTCCACGAGATACCCATTTAACGCACGAGTTCTTCTGGGGGAAACTGCAACAGGTGAAACCCAAGGTGGTCATCCATGTTTTGGCATTACCCCTGGATAACAAAGTATATATGCATTGATTACTGTTGGTTTGGTAATGTTTCCCCCTCAATTGTATCTCTATATACTTCTAATAAAAAAATTTTAAAAAATAAATAAAACAACCTTCGTAGTCATCAAAAAAAAAACTCTATAAAAATGACTCTCACTCTCTCTCAAAAAAAAAGGGGGGTCTTCTTTGAAGTGATTGCCTGGGAGTGGGGTGGTGGAGCTTAGCACACAAAGAAGGTCCAGTGCGGGCTTTACACTGTGACAAATTCCACCTAAGCTCAAATTCCAGCTCTCTCAGTTAATAATTGGTGGCCCAGTTGGAACAGTTATATAATAAGCTCTCTGAATCTACTTGCTCATCTTTTTTATTAGATGGATATAGAGATACAAATGAGGGGGAAACATTATCACACCATCAATAACCAATGTATATATACTTACTTATCCAGGGCTAATGCCAAATCATGGATGCCCAGCTTGGGTTTTCCCTGTTGCTGTTTCACCCAGAAGAACTCCTGCGTTAAATGGGTATCTCGTGGAGGAATGAGATCTGCTTCTGAGATGGTTCCCCCATATTCCCACTCTCCAGTCTCCTAGGAGTTTTTCCTACACCCTTCCCCCTCCCCATTCCCCTCCCTACACCTCCAAGTAACCAAGGGAGCCATCCCCCTATTGCATTGAGAATCATACAATTTGAAGTTATTGTTAGGTTAGCCGTCTAACATACTGCTTCCCC
>PVKS010026765.1:0-28269 GCA_004027875.1 Aplodontia rufa
GGCAAAGGAAATGGCATCAAGAGGGAGAAATGATGGGTAATTTATTCCCTACCTTCATTTCATAATGTATTATAGAAGGAAATAATTTCTTATCTCCACACTTTAGTTCTCCATCTTTAAACAGGAAAAACTCTCCTATAACATGGCACATACACCTGCACATACTTAATCATGAACAACACTGAAGCTCCCAGAGGAGGAAAGAACCGACTGCAAAACTGGAAAACCAAATCTTACAGGGTTTGGGTCCATTTCTTGATTCCAAGGTAGACTGAAAGATAAACTACCTATGTAGGATAAAGAACACTGCTTTGTTCTTTGGAACTGGGATAATAATTCTATGAAATGCTTTATACTTTGGGAATTTACCATTTTTCAATATTAGTCCTTACTGACTCTTTGAGATACAATTGGATACATCACATTTTTCTCATCTGTCCAGAAAGTTTCGTGCATGTGGTCCAGTAGCTGACCTTGTTCCACTCTCCATATCAGAAGGTATGCTTCTTCTGAAACACTGAAACCCACACTGCCCCCAACCATTCCCATTGGTGCACCTAACAAGAGGCAGAGTCAGAAAACTCTACTGGAGATCCAACCCTCCTCCTCAAACACGACAGTTCCCTCTTCCCACACCCCAACCTTGGAAAGTGCTCTGACAGTCCTACCAGGCTTTAGTTAGTTCTCTTTCTCCCCCTTGCTTTATTCAGAGTCTTAGAATATTCCCAGTACACATAAGCACCACTCTGAGGACAGAAATAATGTCTTTCTTTCTCATTACTCATATTTCCCAATGGGATTCAACATTGGACACTACACAAAGTGGAGACTAAAATCAATAAAGGTGATCAAGAGAGCAATGGAAAGTAAGAGCAAAAACATGATATTTAAATTTCATTCTTGGATTAGTCATGACTCCAAACCACAAAATACATCCTGAGTTTTAACCTGCCCCACCCACAAACTCCTTCATTCACTCTCACTACAGCTTTAAACTCCACCAGATCTTTTGCTCTTACCTACAACATATTTTTACAAAGTTTCCTCCTCTGTCAATAATTGCTTTAGTTCCAACACTTCCATCTTAACCTTAGGCAGTACAAGGAGAGTGGAAAGAGATATGGAAAAAGAACAGAAGGAGGATTTGGCTAAATAGGTAGTAATAACTAAACTAATTAACTTAATTAATGGAGCATTACTCAAAATGCACCAGTTATTAATTCATTTAGCACTAATGCAAAAATGAATAATCCCTCCCTAGAGCAGATGTTACTTTACTTTTGTTGATTTTGAGACAAGATTATTCCCAGCATTTTGATCTGCTAATTTCCCCACCTACTATATTCTTCCAGGCTAGAAGTAGCAAAGGTCTTTCGCTCTGCCACTGTTGCTATCTAGGTGCCAGTTGGAAAAATAGTCTACAATGTCTTGCTTGGTCACCACTTCCAGTAATTCTGTTGTTATTTGGGTCCTCCGTCTTATAAAGAGAAACTGCCTGTCTGCTTCCTATTCTGTACTGCAAAAAGCAGACAAAGAATCAAACAGCAGGTAAAAATCCTTCCCATACCTCATGACCTCTGTGGTCTGTGTCCAGGAAGAGTGGCTCCCTGTCTAATTTATAACTTTCTTCATTACTGAATCAGATAAATGTTCCTATAGATTCAGCCCCTATTTGGCAGGAAAAAATATAGTCCTTGGGAATTTAAATGATTAAGCTGAGTTTTCTAGGGTGTTATCAGCTTCTGAAAGTGGGCTTTGGGAGTGTTCTCTGTGAGGGAACGAGGCTGAGGAAATTGATTGTAGATACCAGAAAGGTAATTTAATGGAAAAATGGAAGAGCTACTGTGAGGAATTCACCCTTCTGGACCTGTTCCTTTGAGACACTTCTCACATGTGTTCATATTACTATGCAGCCATTGAGTGTCTAACAAGAGCTATTACCTAAGACCAAGAACAGCACCATATCACACCTGGATAACTTGGCATGGCATAAAGAAGTCACAGGAATGGGGGCGGAAATGGGGGACTGGTGTCTTTGTGTACAGAGGCTGAAGTCTGAGAGGATATGGGGCCTGAGCAAGAGACAGACTAAGCGTAGAGCAACTGTGGGTTCTTAATGCTGGGGCAGAGTCTTGAAGCTCTGGGCTAATATTTCGGAGTTGTTTCTGACTTCAGGATTTATCACCACACTTTCTATTCTTTCCCCATAACCAACAGAGAAGAAAAAGATCTACTTAGCTGCAGGTCCACCATGGACTACCAGAGAAGGGAAGCCAGATCGTGTAGGCTAAAGTAAGATAGGCAAAACAATAAGTTAGCTAAAAGCAAAAATGCACAAAGAAATCTCTTCTTCTTGCCCGTTCCTCTCTTCCTATCTGGTTTTGTTTTGTTTTGCCCTAAGAAAAGAATACTGGGGGCCAGACTTATCAGGAATGGGAGCAGAGAGATTTTGCCAGTCTCCCAAAAAAAAAAAAACCTTGAAGAAATGGAGCTCCAGACCCTGCAGCAGCCCTAAGTATCTTGGGACTAAGCTTTTCCACAACAAACAGCCCTAAAGGAAAATGTTGGCCCCACCCCCCTGCAAAAAGAGAAGGGTTAGCACCCTGAGATTCCAATGTTTAAGCCCCTTTTGGAAGCCAATTATCGCCTGGCCTCTTGCTTTGCTATCTGAAAGACTGTCTACAGGGAACTTTTACCTTCTTTTTTTCCCATCTGGTTTTCATTACTCTGACACTCAGCTGTATATGTGGTGCTGGGGCTTGAACCCCGCTCCTCACACATACCAGGCAAGTGCCATAACCACTGAGCCACTGCTCCAGTTCCAGAACTTTTACTTTTTACAAAATAATTCTTTTGGAAAAAATTTTGTTTAAAAACCTTCCATCAAAGAATCACGTATAATTTTCTCCAAAACATGGTTGCTGAATGAATGCTGAATCCGTAAGTTGATCAGAACAGGTCACTGTGCTTCTAAGTAGATGAGATTAAAAGCTGAAATTTAGTTAAATTTAGTTATGAGGGGCTCAGAGAGGATGCAAAGTCATTCAAAAGAGAAAAACAGTTTGGGTCTAACTTGGAAAGAAGAAAGAATGAACTCAAGATGGTGCTTGCCTTTGAATCTTAAGTAAGTACCACGTAATGCCAACCAATGAAGAAGCAGTTAGCAATGAAGAAGAGTGAAAAGCTAAGAAAAGAAGAAGGATCAACATGAATTAAGATTTCCACAAACTTGGAGTCATACAGACAATCAGGAGGCAAATATCACTCATATTGCTATGGATTGACACAAAATTCAGAAAAAGAACACTACCCCTGACAATAAAGTACTGTTCTCATACAGGAGGTCAAGAGTCAGGAAGGACATCATTTGGGCAGAAGTAGATGCCTTTTTTGAAGGGAAAATCTAGCTATGGAAATGGAGTAAAAGATAGAGTCATATTATAAGAGAAATAGATTCTAATTACCTCTGAGTAATTCAACATAATCTGAGCAGAAAAAAAGAGAATGTGACAGGGGTAGTTAATAGGATCAACCTCCAGGGGGCAGTAGAGACTAAGACAGTGTGGTCTTTCCACTGAAGGTCTAGAATCATCCATGTGTAAGGAAATACTCAATGTATACAGAACCCATGCTGAAGAGAGAAAACAAGTCATGGGAAGGAGGAATGAAAAATAAATCTAAAATATAAAAGTGGTGGAGGAAGCTACCAATTAACAAGCTCCTAACTTTCCTGTACACAGGGAAAGAAAATAGTAACTACAAGATCAAGGAGTGGAAAATGAAAATAATGCATTCCGGAGTTCATCTTTAAAAGTTTCACTTGAATACATGGCTGTGAATGAAGGAAAAAAATGCAGCAGGAACTTTGGAGAGATAAGTATCTCAGAAGCACGTAGAAATGATGATAGCCCCCAAATGAGATCAGACCTATCATGAGACATGACTATCAGGAACAAACTTCTGTACAAGGAAAATTTAAGTGTTAGGTTGATCTCAGGTGGCTGGGCGAGGGCAGGGCATCAGGTAGCCCACACACACGAAGGAACAACCAATCAGGCATTGGTAGACAATCCCCAATAGCATCTAATAACCACCCAATGATTGATGGAGTCACCAGCCAATCCCCAAGGGTCAAGACGCCCAAACTTCCCCTGCCTACCCCAGACTATAAAGTTGCTGCCCAGCTGGGGCCATGCACCACTTCCCCTGCCCACCCTCACTTTGGCGGACTGGTGAGCCTGGCTCAAGAGCCACCAATCCCAATAAAATCTTTGCTCAGCCGCTTTTAGGTCTGACTCCTTTTTGAACACCTGTGTCCTGATTTTTACATTTGGTGCCGGAACCCGGGAGGGTTTTTGGGTCTCTCCCATTGGAGTGGAGGTCAACCCTCTCCCACAGATGAACCAGGAAGCTTCTGCACTGCTTTGTTTCCCTTCATCCAGACCTACAGAAGTGGGGTAAGTTCTCTTGCATTTCCCTTGACCTTCCCGTAGCATTCCTCGGTTCCAGAGGTCTGTCCGTAAGTCATGCACACACCACAGACCTCCCTGCCTGTTCCATTTGGGACCCCGGCAGACTGTGGAGATGTCCTGGTCTCTGGCTTGTCCCACCTGTTCTGTTCCAGGCCCCCATAGGCTGAGGACATGTCCTGGCCTTGGCCCACCTGCCAGTTCTTCAGGCAAATATGATCAGAAGTTGGGACGCCTCCTTCTGCTCCTGTTTGCCCCTGAGTAATACTAAAAGACCATGGGAAATGCTAATTCCTGTCTATGTTTTCAAGTCCTCGCTGATTTGGGCAATTACTGTTGCTGGACAGAGAAATGGTCAGAGATGCCACATGTTCAGGCCTTTTGGGATTTGCACTCTTGTCCCACCCCTTCCCACCCTCCACTCCCCACTTACTTAGGACAGATAAGATCTAATGCTGACTTCTACTCCAAGAGGCAGTGGAGGCATCTGCCTCCCTGGCCTCCCTACAAGACAAATAACGTTATGGCCCAAGTTTTCTTGCAGAACCTCCAAGCATTAGATCTCCTGACAGGAGACAAAAGGGGAACATGTCTATTCCTAAAAGATGAATTCTGCTACTACATCAATGAAACTGGATTGATCAAGAAGAACATTGAAACTCTCAAATATCCAAGCAAGAGGCTTAGGCAGCAACAGTCAAATGACCCTTGGCTAGGATGGCTAAACTCCACTCTTGTCACCTGGCTGACCCCCATCCATACTTCCATATTAGTGATAAGACTCCTTCTAATGACTGCTTCCTGTCTCCTCAGGTTTGCCCAAAACTGCATGAGCAAGGTTGTTGGAGTAACATACAACCAAATGCTCTTGCACCCTTAGAGCTGCCTCCTTACCAACAAACCAACACCCGAACCTTCCCCTCTCCCACAATGCCCCATAAACAGCAGGAAGTAGCCAGATGGAAATCAATGCCCTATATCACCAAAAAGGTCAGGATGTTAGGTCTATCTCAGGCAGCCAGATGGGGGCAGGGCATCAGGCAGCCCGCACACAATCAGGTGCTGGCAGACAAGCCCCAATAGTGTCTTGCAACTTCCTGATGATCGATGGAGTCACCAGCCAATCCCCGAGGGACAAAGCCCCCAAACTTCCCCTTCCCACCCTAGACTATAAAATCACTATCCAGCTGGGGCCATGCTCCACTTCCCCTACTGTCCTCACTCTGGCAGACTGGTGAGCCTGGCCCAAGAGCTCCCAATCCCAATAACAGCTTTGCTCAGCGCTTTTAGGTCTGACTCCTTTTTGAACACCTGCATCCTGATTTTTACATTGTATTTGCCAAATGTTATCACATTTTAACCTTCCATATGCATATATTTAATGTTTTCTTCAGAGACATCTACTTTACAAATTTCCTTGCTTCATGCTAAACAAAAGACAGTGGAGGTGAATATATTTTCATTTGATCTTTTTCCTTTTGTTAAATACATTCCTAAATTATTCCCCTGCCCTAAGTATTGGGGTTTGAATCCAGTATCAAGCACAAGCTCTACCACTTAATTACATTGCCAGTCCCATATATATTCCTGCTTCACCCCCATGCTGGAGATTGAATCCATGGCCTGGCTAGGTAAGTGCTCTACCACTGAACTTCATCCCCACCAGCCTCTATTTCTTAATATTTGAACTGCAAAGCCACTTGGCATCACTCCTGACGAGAAGGTCTTGAAGTATGCAAGTATGCAAAGCAAATGTACCCATCTCTCAGGAACGCTAACTGAATTGACAGGTAGACACCCAGACTGAGAACTGATCACCTCTGGTCCTCAGCAGACAAAGGCTGGGGGTACATAGGCCTGAGGTTGCTGCTTCCATTATGTTAGATGTGCTCTGCAACCCAGAAGGCCTGAGAATTTCCACTCAGGAGAGACTTTCTTCTTTTTATTATCTCTCAGTCTTCCTTACTCCTCTCCCTTTCTCTCCCAACTAGATTCTCACCTTGTCATTCATTGGAACAATGTCTTTTTTCTTTTTTCTTTTTCTGGCA
This sequence comes from Aplodontia rufa, assembly GCA_004027875.1. NCBI lineage: Eukaryota > Metazoa > Chordata > Mammalia > Rodentia > Aplodontiidae > Aplodontia > Aplodontia rufa. The sequence continues at coordinate 6,518 of PVKS010026765.1, forward strand.
CTGGGAATTGAACCCAGGGGTGCATTACCATTGAGCTATATTCCCAGCCCTTTTTATATTTTATTTTAACATAGGGTCTCACTAAGTTGCTTAGGGCCTTGCTAAGTTGCTGAGACAGGTCTTGAATTTGTGATCCTTCTGCCTCATCCTTCCAATGAGACTTGGGGGAAGAAGTTAGACAGTCAGTGTAGACAGAATGATGGGGGTCAGTAAGGAGCAAATTGGATGACATTTTTTCTAAGAGGACAAAGAGCATCCACTCTTACAACCCCCCACCCCCTACCTCTAACAAGGTCTTCTGCTAACAAAGGTGTTCTGGACACAGGCATCTCTTCTGCTGATAAAGTGCTTGAGGGCCCAGGACAAAAGACTAGATCACACCAGAGCTTCTGTGCCCTGCTCCTAGCCATGGTGGAGGGGAAGGCAATGATTAATCAAAGGGGGGGAATCTTGAGAGACCATAAGAAAGATGAGTGGGACCCCCTCTTTGAGTTCTCGGCTTCCTTCTCCTTTAGTACTTTTTTTTTGTGTGTGTGTCCTTTCATAAATAAAATCTGTTTGCTCCTCTTGCCTCAGTGTCCCACGATTTCATTCGTCCTCTCTGAGGGACACAAACCTGACATCCACCAAACCAGCTTCACCGAGTCCCAGAGATTACAGATATGCACCACTACACCCAGTCCATTAAAGTCAATTTTCATGGTATCCCTGAAGAAAGATGCTAGAAGGGAAAAGGTATCATTAGCAAAAAGAAAATTTTACACCTCTCAGAATCTTTCTTCCACCCAGTTTTGTGGATGTTTGGGGGTTCTGTCATCTTGGATTCAAAGAATGAAACTGAGGGACACTGAGGTAAGTGGAGCAAACAGACAATATTTAAGAAAAGATAGAGGGCTGGAGTGGTGGCTCAGTGGTACGGCCCTTGCCCGGCATGCGTGAGTCCACAGGTTCAAACCCCAGTACCACATATACAGTGAAGTGTTGGAGCAACGAAAGCCACATGAAAAACTAAATAAAATTGATTCTCTCTTTCTCTCTTTCTCACTGTCCCTCTCTTAAAAAGGAAGAAGAAAGAAAGGATAGAAAAGACTTCTCCAGGAGAAGAGAGTCTTGGAGCCGAGAACACAAAGAGGGGGTCCACCTCATTTTTCTTACAGTCTCTCAAGATTCTCCCCCTTTGATTAATCATTGCCTTCCTTGGCTGGGAGCAGGGCTCAGAAGCTCTGGTATGATCTAGTCTTTTGTCCTGGGCCCTCAATCACTTTTATCAGCAGAAGAGATGCCTCTGTCCAGAACACCTTTGTTAGCAGAAGACCTTGTTAGAGGTTGGGGGTGGAGAGGGGGTTGTAAGAGTGGATACTCTTTGCCCTCTTAGAAAAAAATGATTGTCAATTTCCTGCTTACCAACCCCCATCATTCTGCCTACACTGACTGCCTAACTTTTCCCCCTATCTCACTGTTTCCTCATAAGTACTTCTGAGATAGCAAAACCTCATTGGGTTTAGTTTAAAAACAAAAGCAAAGAAACAAAGAAACCTCTTCAGGATTTGTGGCTATGAGACCTCAGAATGGAATGACCCTCCAAAGAGGAAGAAAGGACAAAAACAAGTAACAGGAGCTCAAGCCAAATGCCCTGGATGGTTTTTCATCCCTGTACAAGCCACTGGCTGTAAGACCAATCACACTTGACATATTCTGCTCCAGGAGAAATGTGCAGTTCTAGATATGTGCACACAATAACAACTCCACCCACTGCTTTTGCTGGTGTAGTCAACACCAGCAACACTTCGACCCCCTCCGGAGTTACCTTGCTTCTGCCCTCCTGGTTCCATAAACCCACCACCAAATCGCAAATCCCAGGGACCTCAGGTTAAGGTGGTTGAGCAGGGTCCCTCCCCATGGTGCAACTGTTTCCCATCTTTGTTCATCCCTGATTGTGTGTTCCTTACCCTGCTGCTCCTGTAGACAGGTTTGTCAGTCTGTACAAACGTGCCACTCCCTTGCCTTTGAATTAGAACCTTTTTCTTCTCCTTACAGCTGAGATATTTCCAACTCTGAACACCTGGATTGTAGCTACTTCTGTGCCACTAGTGGGAGGTGGGACCTAGTCAAGAGAAGGGAGCTCTGGGAAGGAGTAGAAAATTGGAGGAACAAAATCAACTGGCCAGCAGCCCAGCATGGGGGAGTAAATAGAAAGAACTGGGTTAGGCAAGGGCAGGGCCCAAAACAAGATGCCAGGAAGAAGGGAAACAATACAGTCAAGAGTTAGGGTCAAGAACTAAAAGAAGGCATCCAGGTCAAGGGAATTGTGGGTGAGCTATGGTCAGGAACTAAAGTTAAGTTTAGGCGAGACAGGCTTAGAGGCCATGGCAAAAGCAGGATAACAGGGCTCATATTTGAAGTCTGAGTAGAATAAGTGGCCAGTGGGGAGCACAGGAAAGGGAGCGATTACAGTTAGGGCTGAGTCTGTACTTACTAGAAAGGAAATGCGGTGCAAGTGCTCTTTCAGTCCAGAGTGCTTTGCCACATCTGGGTCTTGTCCTTGGCCTCCAGAGTAATATTGAATTAAAGAAGAGAAGCAGAGGCTGGAGCGGTGGCTCAGCATTTGTGGCGCTTGCCTGGCATGCATGAGGATGCAGGTTCAAAACCCCAGCACCATGTACACAACTAAATGGCAGAGTAACAAAGGCCATGTGAGAAACTAAATAAAATTGATTCTCTCTTTCTCTCTCTCACTGTCCCTCTCTCTCTAAAATAAAAGAGAGAGAGAGAGAGAGAAACACTGAATCTTGGGGGAAATACCCCCAAGCCATTGAGATGCAAAAGGCTCTGAGATGGGTTCCCATTTATTGCAGGAGTACAAGGGTATTTATAGGGGATTTTCATGGGGGTTGGAGTAGCTAGGAGCAGAGGGCAGATGCTGATTGGTTCTCAGCCCCAAGGACAGTGGTGAAAGTAGGTCATTGGGTGTATGTTTGGGCCTGTGGGAAAGTTAGAGCCCGGAAGGTTAGAGCTGGTATAATCAGAGCCAGGACGAGTAGAGCCAGGAAGAGAAGTTTGGGAGGTGACTTGATAACAGAGGGGGGTTATAGGCACAGTTGTAAATCTTGAGCAAGGAGCCCTTGGCCTATGTCCTTAGCCCATGCCCTCATATACTGAGGAATTCTGCAGGTGCAGGAAAACTGGCATGAAATTATACAGCTCCACCCCAGATCCACCCCCAGTCCCATCCCTGATACAGCACTTCTATAAACAGTGGACCCTCAGCCCAAGTCAAGCTGCATCTCCCTCTTGAGACAGCTGGTGTTCTCTCTTGAATGTGTGTCTGCCTTCCTAAACCTCTGTCTGTGCCTCTGGCTCAGGCTGAAATTCTTTTTCTGTCGCATATGTCAAGGACCCTGCTGGTCCTGAATTGAGGTCCCTCTTTCCTCAGGGAATTCCTCAGACCTGTCTCCAGAGACATCTTTTCTCTTGTGACAGAAATGTTTTATTCACTCCATGAAAACGTGGGAATATGGGGGAACCATCTCAGAAGCCGATGTCATTCCTCCATGAGATACCCATTTAACGCAGGAGTTCTTCTGGGGGAAACAGCAACAGGTGAAACTCAAGGTGGTCATCCATGTTATTGCATCACCCCTGGATAACAAAGTATATATACATTGGTTACTGATGGTTTGATAATGTTTCCCCCTCAATTGTATCTCTATTTACTTCTAATAAAAAAAATTTTTAAAAAAAACTAAGCACTTTCCTTAGCACTCAACAAATAGCAATGAATCACACAGCGGAAGCTCTTGCTTTCAGGAACTTCATTTTCTACAAGGGAGAAGCAGAGGAGTAATAAATAATTGAGTGCACAACTTTAACCCTCCCCCACAGGAAACCCCCACTGAGAACCTAGGCCTGGAAGACCAACAGGAAGTTAGGGCTAATACATTTCAATATTTATTGTTTTTGTTAAGCTTCCTCTTTGTGCTTCAGTTTTTCTCTCTGAATAAAGGACCAATGGTACCAAAGATGGTATTTGATCTGAGAAGGAAATCCAAAGATGCCAAAGGGTGGTCTTCCTCCCCCCTCCCATTTATGTTTGAGAAAGATAGGCAACAAGCCACCTCCCCTAAATCAACTCTGACATGAAGTGCTTATGGGAGGAATTCTGCAGCTGCTGCTAACAGGGTCAATATTCCTAGAAGAAGTCGAGTCCACAACTTTGTGGGTGGGCAATCCCTCAGGACCTGGAACCAGAATTCTGCTCTTACACCCCAAACCCTCTGGCAGACTGTGCAGCTGTGACTGATGCTCTGGCCAGTGACGGGCTGGGGCCTCAGGCTAAGGTGGTAGAGTAAGGTGGGGCCACAATTCACTCCCTTGAATTTATTTTTCCCTGAAACATGCACACAGGTCCAGCCAGTCCATAATAGTGGTTTTGGGGGAAAGCCAGATTGAATATTCCTAGAGGTAAGTCTCTCAATGCATTTGGACTTCTTCCTTTTCTTCTGGTTACATTCCAAATTCCCACTCCTGGTTGATCTCCTTTTCTCCTTTTAATATTTTATTAAGGTATACCTGGGAACACAGGCATAGAGGCAGTATTAATAGAAAAGTAGTAAACCTTTATCTAAATCAATACTATTCAGTATTGTTGTGACTTTAAAAGTAGGAACATACACAGCCCTAGAAAGATAAATTGGACAGCCTTTCTGAGGACAATTTTACAACACACATCAAAAGCCTTTAAGATGTGCATTATTCTTTGGCGTATTCCTTGGCTCATAACTTCTACTCTGGAAATGTATCTTAATGGGGAAAAGAGCAGGGGAGGTAGGTACTTTGTTACTTCAGTATGTTTTATAATGCAAGATCTTGAACCTACCTAGTATACAAATTAGTGAAGATTCTTTCCTGGCCCAGTGACCAACCCACATCAAAACAACACAATCAAAAAAGGATTTCTAGGGTGGATCAGACGTGAAGAAAGAATTGAAGGAACCAGGGCAAAGACTTTATTTATAACCTGGAATTAGATTTGCTGCTGCCAGGACCCACCTCTCCCGATTTTTCACTTATTTACTGGTCCCTGGCTGGTTCATTATCTCTTATCACTCCTTTATAAGTGATAATATATAGGGGAAGATGGCATCTATAAGTCCTCAATCCATATTCCGCCAGTTCTGTGATACCAACTGACAAAAATTTTTATCAGTTCTCATATCAGTTCTCAGTTTCTTTATCTTTTTTTTTTTTTTTTTTTTTTTTTTTGGTGGTGGTGCTAGGGATTTAACACAGGGGCTAATGTTTGCTAATGTTTGCTATCACTGCTAGGTAGAACTTGACCTAGGCAATGCCATTATGAATCTTACCCTCTATCTTAGAACAAGAACCACCTATCCTTAAACCTTGGACCTGCCTGATCCATAAACCCTGGACCTACCTGTCCCTAAGCCCCAGGTCCACCTACAATAAAACTCCACCATCATGCAAAGAAACCCTAAACACTCCCTCATCATAAGAAAGGACCCTTCCCCAACTACTCCCTAGCAACGTCCTAATCCTCTTTTCCCTCAAGCCTTCTATCCCTGTCCTCTAGGTGACTCCCTGGCTATAAGCAGAGGATTGGTCCCAGACTCTACTGGGTCTCCCTCTACAGATGTGTCCTCTGGAATAAACCTGTCTTGCAGTTGAACACTGTCACTCTCCCCTCTCTTTATTTCCTTCATTTGCTTCTTTCCTTATAATCACCTGTCTGAAGAAATGCTTCATTCCTTCTCTCCTGTGCTCACCTCTGAATCAATCATCATAGCTAGGACACTGTGATAGCAGGGCCTGAGTCATTGTCTCATCTGGAGACTGATTGATGAGGTATTTTGATTGGCAGCCCCACTGCTTTAAGAGGTGGATTGAGGCAAAGAAACTGGGAAAATAAAACATTGGGTATCACAATGCCCTATAATATGAATTTGGTTGAATAAGCCGTCATGCTAATACAAAGCAAAACTATGCAGCTATTAGGAAGGAGTTCAGGGATACCAAGATGTCAGAGGCAAGGTATAAGAAAGATACCGCTGGAGGACAAGACAGGGAGAGTCATGTCCCTGTTTAAGATAAGTCCCATTACCAGGACAGCTCTCACCACTGAGGACTTCTCACCATGTCAACTCCCACAGGAGGTATGGTATTTTAAACCAACCAATCGGATGGTATTCCAAATTGGATGGTATTCTGATTAGGTTTTCTAAAGTAACCAATGGGGGGAAGTTGGACAGTATTCTAGTCAGGTATCATAAGGTAATCAATGAGAGCAAGCAGGTTAGGTTTTCAATCTGGTCTATATAGGAAAGAGAACGCCTCACAGCTCAGATAGAAGATTCTAATTTGCAGACATGGGGCCTTGAGCCTCTCTTGCTCACCTGCTCTGCTCTACCTTACAGAATGCTACTTCCACCTTCACCTTCAATAAATCTGTACTTTGCCCACTACTTCTGTGTGTCTTACTCAATTCAGGACACCAAGGACCTGGACCCCGATGGACACCCTCATGATAACATAGCCATGAAAATTGTTTCCTGATCTACAGCACAATGGCATGTGGCTGTAGTACCAACTACTTAGGAGGCTAAGGCAGGAAGATCACTTGAGCCCAGCAGTTTGAGGAAAGTCTGGAAAATGCAAGAGATTGTTATAATAAATAAATAATTTTTTAAAAATTTTGGCTGATGTGTAGCTAAGCAATAGACTGTAAGTTTTCCACTTTCACTTGGAATCTAAATTACTGGAAATTCCCTCCCTGACAATGAGGAAAAAAAAGCCAAACAAAATTACTTTCTTTTCTTTTTTCTTTCTTTCTTTCCTTTTTTTTTTCTTTTTTGGTACTGAGGATTGAACTCAGGGGCACTTAACCACTAAGCCACATCTCCAGCCCTTTTCATTTTTTATTTTGAGACAGGGCTTTCCTAAGTTGCATAGGGCCTCACTAAGTTGCTGAGGCTGGCTTTGAACTTGCAATCCTCCTGCCTCAGCTTCCTGAGCTGCTGGAATTACAAGTGTGCATCACTGCACCTGGCTAAAATCACTTTTCCTGATCCAAGAAGGCAAACCTAAGAGCTGAGCTGAGCTGATGCTGAAGGTCAAATAAAGCTTAAAATCCAAAAGGGTAACATTCCTGATGAGCAGACCCTGGATGCGTGGACTGTCTCATCTGCAGCTAAGCATAAGCATTATCCTGTAAGCAAGTAAGAAGAAAACAGAAAACAAAATTAGTTGATTAAGAAAGACCTGGTATGGGCTAGAAGACTAAAAAGCCTCCAGATGCCATAGAAGCGGGGAGCACGTACTTACTCAGAGGAACCTTCCCACAATATCTACCAGGTTTTCACAAGGAAGATTTCGGGTAGGGTGGAGGGCTAGAAAGAGCCTCACTCGGTATCATAGGCACAGGGGACAGTAGAGTTACCACTGCAGGAAGGCCCAGCTGCCCATGTTGGTACCCAAAAGGCTTAAGATTCTGGGGAGAGGCAGCAAATACTGTTGCTCGCAGAGCACAAAGAGCCATTATCACCAGGGCATCAGGCTGGGACAGGGTTTGAAGGGAGCCTGAGCCTGGAGGAGTGACAAAACTGTCCTGAGCCCAAGATTCTATACCATTACATTTAGAAATCTCCTAACAGTGAAGGAGGGGGCAGGGAAATCTTTCCACATATGATAAGCCACAGATGCAAACCAGAGTTTGACAATCTGTCATGGAAAGTAAAGCTTTTCTGAGAAAATTTCATCCCAAAGGCCCAGGTATATAAAAGCTACCTAAAAATAAAGATGAAGCAAACAACAGAGAAACAGCCTGTCACCTCATCTCCACCCTAGCAAAACACCAAGTAATAAGTAGTAGCTCTCTGCCCCCCCACCCCACCCCATTGGCAAGGGAACAAGAACAGGAAGAAAAACTACATCTGTGGTGCCCGTCCGATATTCAGGGAAGACTGAGAACAAAGGGTAGAGCACAAGCATTGAGAAACCCCTGCAGCATCAGAAGAGAACCGTGAACCCCATGGTGAAATGAAAGCAATCTTGGCCGTAGTAAAACTGAAGGCCAACCTACCTTTCAACTAGATTGACCCAATCCACCACAGTCTGAGAAGAGGCATGTACATTTCTATACACAAACAGGGTTTTCCTAAATTTCTCCTCTTCTACACAGGATGCATTCAATAAATATGTACCTTCCAATTGAAGAAGAAAACAACCACCAACCCCTGTGAAGATACAAAGTAATCCATGGAACCAGATTCAGAGATGAGCTAGATTTTAGTAGTATTAGAGAGGAACTTCAAAATGGTGAGAAGTAAGAGGTTAAAGGATTGAATGAAAAAGATGAAAAACATGCATGAACAGATGGGGAAATTTTAAAACAAAGATGGAAATTATAAATTCAAAGGAATGTTAAAAATAAAAAATGTGGGAGAATATGCTTAGCATGTGCAAGACTGTATGTTCAATACTTAGCACCCAAAACAAACAAAAAACCTACACCATTGGAAATTAAGAGCTCTTTCTATTGTCTCATTAGTAAACTTAACACATCTGAGGAAATAACAAATTATCCTGAAGATAGGTCAATAGAAATTACCCCAACTGAAATATAATGAGAAAAAAGAGTAGGAAAAAAAAGTGAACTGAGTATCTAAGTGCTTCAGAGGGAAAAAATTGCATGTTTTAACATACTTAATATTAGAATCTTGGAAAAAGAGAGAAAGAATAAGCAAAATAATTGTTTGAATAAGCCAAGCACAGTTGCATATGCCTGTAATTCCAGCAATTTGGGAGGCTGAGGCAGGAAGATCTAAAGTTTAAGGCCAGTCTCAGCAACTTAGCAAGGCCCTAGGCAACTGAGACCTGTCTCAAAAAAAAAAAAAGATGATGATATAGCTCAGTGGTAGTAAATCACCCCTAGCTTCAATCCCCAGAACCAAAAAAAAAAGGAACATTTGAAGAGATAACAGGTGAGACTTTTTCCAAAAATAATAAAGAACATAAGAAAACAGATTCAAGAGTCATAGAGAATCCAAAATATACATACCAAAATAAAATATACCTAAATACACTATATTCAAATTACTAAAAACCCAAGATAAAGAGAAAAATTTGAAGGTAGCCAAGGAAAAAGGACATATTAAATATACAAGAATGAAGATAAGAATTAAGCAAACTTCTCATGAGAAACAATGTACACAAGAAGACAATGGGTTAACATTTTTAAAATACTAAAAGGAGGGGCTGTGCAGTGGTATAGTGGTTACAGCACTTACCTGGCATGCATGAGGACATGGACTCAGACCTCAGCACCATATATACAACTGTTGGAGCAATGAAAGCCACATGAAAAACTAATTAAGACTGACTCTTTCTTTCTCTCTCTCTCTTACTGTCCTCTCTCTCTTTAAAAAAAATACTGAAAGGAGAAAACCCCTGGAATTTCAGAATTTTGTACACAGAAAAAAATATTTCAATAATGAGGAGATGAAAGACTTTTTCAGACAAACAAAAGGTGAGAGAATTTATTGCCATCAGACCTATGCTACAAGGAACATTAAAGAGGTTGCTAAGGCAGAAGATATAACACATGGGTTGGCAAACTATGACCTACAGGTCAAATCCAGTTGTCCACCTAGTTTGCAAATAAAATTTGCAAACTTGTGTTGGAGCACAGCAGTCCTATTATCTGTAGGTAATTTGTGCTACCATGGAAGACAGAAATTAAAAGATTCTGTGGCATGCAAAGTCTATCTTATCTACTATCCAAATCCTTTGCAGAAGAAGTTTGCTGGCCCCCTGAATAAGATACCAAACAGAAACTATACAGAAAATAAATGAAGACTGGGCTGGAGCAGTGGCTCTGCAGTTACAGCACTTGCTGGCTTGCATGAAGATGCAGGTTCAAACCTCAGTACCACATATGCAATGAAAACCAGATGAAAAACTAAAATGGAATTGATTCTCTCTTTCTTTCTCTCACTGTCCCTCTCTCCTTCTTAAAAAAAAATGAAGATTTCTGGAAATGATATCAAATAAAATATTTAAAACAATTCTAAGTGACTGCCTAAAGCAAAAATAGCTCATTCTCAGCCACGCTATAGGGATAATACATTTTCTTACATGTAAAGACAGAATGAAAAATAATAAAAGAAACATTGTATGGTCAGCTTAACATAATTCTTTTGGTACTCTCTCCTATTTTAGATTTTCTTTTTTTAAAAAAAAAAAGAGAGAAGGACAGTGAGAGAGAGAGAGAATCAATTTTTATTGAGTTTTTCACATAGCTTTTGTTGCTTTGACACTTAGTTGTATACGTGGCTGCTGGAGTTTTAACCCGTGTACTTGCACATGCTGGGCGAGCACCGTATCTGCCAACCCACCCTATTTTAGATTTTCTTATTCTAAATTTTACTTTTTTCTCCTTGTAGCTTACTCAGGGTCCACCACCACTACACATTCTACTTCTCTTAACTTTTGTAAAATCCCAGTAAGGACATCCTTATCCTCTCCAGTCATGAATCTTCTTTTGCTTTGGCTCTTTGATTCTAATAGATAAAATTTGTTAACTTTGAGATTGTACTGCTTAACCTTGTGGATTTGTTTTAGGATTCTAAAACAAACTAGAATGGAGCATGGTTCTAGCTTTGTGGTTACCTGTGAATCCAATAACATATCAGCAATACAATGAAAGCATAGTGTATTATTCAGTTTTTCATCACTGTGACAAAATGCCTGAGATAATCAACTTATAATGAAGGAATGTTTATTTTGCCTCATTTCAGGGGATTCAATTCACACTCATTTGGCTCCATTAACCTACACTTGTGATGAGGCAGAACATCATGGCAGAGAGCATTTGGTGGAGTGAAGCTGCTTACCTTATTATTGCCAGGAAACAGAAAATCAGAGGAAGAGACCAGGGTCCCAATACACCCTGTGAGGTCACACTGCCAATGATCCAACTTCCTTCAACTAGGCTCTACCTCCTTAAGTTTGCACCAACTCAATAGTGACATAATCTGGGGACCAAGGCTTCACCATATGAGCATTTTGGGAGCCTTTTAAGATCCAAATCATAACATTCTGCCCCTGGCCCCAAAAGGCTCAAGTACATCTCATAATGCAAAATGTATTTAGCCCATCTGCAATAGTTCCCATAGTCTTAAAATTTCCAGCACTGCTCAAAAATCCAAGTATAAAGTCTCCTCTGAAATTCCAGGCAAACTCTTAGCTGTGAACCCTGTAAAATTAAAAAGAAAGTTATGTAGTTCCAAGATAAAATGGCACAGGGTAAACACTGCCATTCCAAAAGAGAGGGATAGTGAAAGAGCAAAGAGAAATCAGATCAAAACAAGACCAAAACCCAGGAGGGCAAGCATTAAATCTTAGAGCTCCATGCCTGGCATCTGGGTCACAAGGTAGAGTAATATGACTTTCAAAGGACTTGGGCAGCCCAACTCCTATGGCCTTGCTGCAACCGTCATGGCCTCTCCCTTAGGCTGGCTCTGCTCACTGCCTGCAACTTCCCTTGTCAGGCATTATATCTTCCTGGTGTCTTCAACTTCCTGGGGTTTCCATCGCAAATTTGGCTTGACTCTAATAGCTTCACACATCATCACCCTATCATAGACTTCTTGCAGGAATTGGTTTTTTATTGTTGCTTTGTGTTTGTTTTGGTACTGGGGATTGAACCCAGGGGTGCTTAACCACTGAGCGACATCTGCAGCCCTTTTTATTTTTAGTTTTGAGACAGGGGCTCCCTAAGCTACTTAGGTCCTCACTAAGTTGCTGAAACTGGCCTTGAATTTGTAATCCTCCTGTCTCATGAGTCACTTGGATTACAGGCATGTGCCACCATGCCTGGCAGGAGCACAACTTTTACCATCTGCTTTCCTATTAATATTTTGATCTTCTTAGGTCCCACCGGAACCATCCATTAAGCTATGTTTGTAACATTCTAATGCCTATCTAGCCTTCTTCTCCAAACTTTTCAAATTCTTCCTGAAGATCAGTTCCAAAGGTTCCAAACCACATGGTCAGGTGTAATTATAGCAACAAACCATTAAATATACCCATAAAAGTCACGCCCCCAATGATCCAACTTCCTTCAAGGAGGGTCTACCTCCTAGAGTTTCCTTTACCTCAATGGCACAATAAGCTGGGAGGTCAACTTTGCCCCACTTAAGTGTTTGGGAGACATTTAAGATCAAAATCATAATGTGTACTAATGCTTAAACTAGGAGGAATGCTTATCTACTTTGAATGTATTTATCTTGGGTTCCTAGGAAGTTAATTTTATTGCTAAGAGGAATTCAAAACAAGAATTACTCTCCCAGCAAACAAAAAACCCGCCAATCTTGGTGAAGAAAGAATGATGCAAAGAATCTGTACGTGTCATTTGTCAACTGTGCGACTCATGCTTCCTCATCTATAAAATGAGGACAGTAATAGCACACATGCAATACAGTTGGTATAAGAATCAAACGATACATGGAAAACATCTAGAACAGTAGTAGGCAAATAGTATTCTTCCTACAATTTCTAGATTTATTATTTCAAAGAATATGATGAAGCAGCCTTTCTTAGTGTTAGCAACTTATAGGCAGTAAGAATTTTGAAGAGTTAAGTAAGGCAAGATCTGTGGATTTGTTACATAACTATGTGCACATAGTTAACATTACTAAACTGTATACTTAAAAATGATTAAAAGAGTAAATGTTGCTGGGGACAGTGGTACATACCTGTAAACCCAGTGATTCAGAAGGCTGAGGCAAGAGGATCCCATGTTTGAGGCAAGCCCTAGTATTTAGCAATTTAGCAAAATCCTGTCTCAAATTAAAAAATAAAATAGGCTGGGGATGTAGTTCAGTGGTAAACCATCCCTGAGTTCAGTTCCTGGTACAAAAGACAGAGAGAGAGAGAGAGAGAGAGAGAGAAAGAAAATATTACATGAGGTTTTTGCTTTGTTTTTAAAATAAATAAAACAATAGGGGCTGGAGCATTGGCTCAGCAATTATGGCCCTTTCCTGGCATGCACAAGGACACAGATTCAAACTCCAGCACTGTGTACACAACGAAGCATCAGAGCAACGAAAGCCACATGAAAACTAAACGAAATTGATTCTCTCTTTCTCTCTTCCTCTCTCTCTGTCCCCCTCTCTTTATAAAAAAATTAAAACAATGATAATAATAAAGATCCAGAGGTGAGGAAATCAAGACAACATAAATTTAGTCTAGTGTTTCTCAAGTAGATCAAGCTTTCATTTTCATTAAAGATATTTGTGGACAGATGTTTGCTTATGCCTGGATGCACTGGAGATTCCACAGGCTCTGCAGAAGGCTCAGAAAGTTACATCAAAGCAGGCAGGAAAAACCCTGAAAGAGCTTCATAACAAGCTTTGGTCACTGCCCTTCCCTTTGCCTAGATGCCTTTTTCCTTCTCCTCCAGGAGAATTTCTCACTGTCGTTCCAGACTCAGTGAACTCCTTCTTGAAGGCATTTCTAACACACCTCATCATCTTCCTCTGCTTCAGGCAGAACTAATTCCTCTTTCATCTGTACCCCAAATCTTCAGTACCTCATGGTGACCACAGCACTCATCATGGTCACTTTTACTTCCATGACTCTATTCCCCACCCATACTGGGAGAATAGGGTGAGAATCAGTTCACCTATCTTGCCCTAGCCTAGGTATCCAGTGTGATCCCTGAATGAGGAGCAAAGGGCAAAGATCACCCTACCAGTGTGATCCTGTCCACCTTTCCATGATCTCCATAGTAAAGCCTTCTACTCCTCCTCTCCCAAAGCCTTTCAACATTTTTTCTTTGTTTGGCGCTATAGTTTGATGCATATTTTACAATGAGTGGCATCAGTAATTATTCTTTTTCTATAGGTAATTTGACAATACATACTATGGGGGAAAATATCCATCTTCTGTCTCAATTTATTAATAAGGGAGACAAGTTAAAAGGCTTTTTTTTTTTTAAAGAGAGAAACAACTTTATTCAGTTTTTCACATGGACTTAGTTGCTCCAACACTCAGTTGTGTACGTGGTGCTGGGGTTTGAACCTGGGTCCTCGTGCTTGCCAGGCAAGCGCCGAAACCGCTGAGCCACCGCTCCAGCCCCTTAAAAGGCTTTTTAAAACACATTTTGCTGGCCTCAGTCGATTGATCTGAGGTGGAGCCCAAGAGTTTGGATTTTCAATAAGCCCTGAGGTAATGGTGATGCTGCTGATTCAAGGACCACACTTTAAGAACCACTGATGTAATGCCGCGTTAGTTAGTCAGGAAGCCTTCCTAGAGTTTAGAATAAAGTTCTGATAATAAAGGTAAGAATGTCAACCTTCCCTCCCCATATCCCTCACCAATGTCCAACCAAAAGAGGTGAAGAGGATGGACACAGGGCTGCAAGCCTGTATTCCCAGCTACTTGGGAATGTGACGCAGGAGTATTGCAAGTTTGATGTTGGCCAGTGCAACTAAGCAAGATTTTGTCTCAAAAAATAAAATAAATTAAAATAATAAATAAATAAATAAGGCTGGGGATGTAGCTTAATGGTCAAACTTGCATAGCGTACTCAAGGCCCATAGTATACTCTTCAATCCCTGGGATTGCAGAAAAAAATTTAAGAAGCGGTTATGAAATTGTCTTCCTTTCTCTGATGATTCTCTGCCTATTCCAGTCCATTTCTCCCAGGAATTCTCTGGGCTTATTATCAGCAATTATAGTTGGAGACTCTGCTCCCTAGAGTAAAATGAAAATACTAACCTCACGGGGTACAAGAAACAAGGTGCCAAGGCGAATGAGCTCCCTGTGGGATGAATCCAGGTGTATTTTCCCTACATGGGAAGGAAAGTTGCTCAGAAAACATGAAAGCTTGCCTCAAGCATTTACTATTTGTAATCTTCTTTAAAATATAACCACATACACAGTGATTCACAAATAAAGCAATGAATGTTCAATTTAATCTACACCTTGGAGTGTTTGGTTAGCCTCCAAAGGCCCAGAACATAAGATTTACATTTATATCACCTGGAAAGCTCTCTTCCGTGCGCAGCGTCTGGACTACATAGCCGTGAAGGCAGGGGCACTATTTGGATAATGATTGGGTTTTTTTATTTAATTCAGAAATTTATTGGTTGAACAATCAAACAAGCTTTTAATGAAATAATATAGTATATATAAATATATAAATTCTGAAAATTAGATTTACCCCCAAGAGTCCCCCCCAATTACTCACCCTTATCCCTCCCCCCTCCTTCTTCCCAATACATCTCTACAAACGCCTTAGGTTGTAAGACATTATACCTTATCCGGATTTAAAACATAATAGACCTCCTATCTCAATGACCAGGGTCTAGCTCCAGCCTCCACAGATGAGTGAAGACATTCGACCCTTGGTTCTCTGGGTTATGCTGACTTCACTCAGCATGATTTCTTCCATAGCCATCCATTTACCTTCAAAGGCTGCAATATCATTGTTTCTAATTGCTGAATAAAACTCCATGGTATATATATATCACAGTTTTTGGATCCATTCATCCAGTGAGGGACATCCGGGTTGTTTCCATAATTTTTGCTAATGATTGTTATCTCTTGATCCTTCCCCAAACCTAGGAAGCTTCCAGTCAATATTGATATGTACATGTGTTGGTGTATATGCTCCGATCTGACATAAAAATCCCTTCAGAGCTTTGTTAGGAAGACTCCAGGGGACTTGTTTCTGTATTCTGAAACAATCCCTCCATTGTTCCTCTCAGTTCCAGGCCAATAGACACATACACACACACAACAATGTTCCTTGTTAGGTACGAGTTGCTTGTGATGGCCTCTGGAGGCTTTGATTGATTTGGACACAGGGGAAAACCAATACATACACCAAATACATTTTAAGTAAACAATCACTTATTACATAATTCATAATCTCACAGAAAGTATATATGAAAATGGAAACCAACTTAAAGAAACATGAAATACAGAAATTTGAAATATCCTAGAATAGATTTCACTGCTTCCTTCTCTTCTCTCTTCTTTTTCTAGTGCTCAGAATCAAACCCAGCATGTTAGGCAACTGATCTGCTATGGAGTTATAGGCACAGATCCTCTTTCTTGTCTCTGAATGCCTGGTTCCATTCTATGCTGTTGTGATTTGGATCTTAAATATTCCCCAAAGGCCCATGTGTTTGGTTTCCTTCCCTGGTGCAATTGGGAGGTGGTGGGACCTTTGGGAGATGGGGCCGACCGGAAGGAAGTTAGGTCACTGAGGCCTTGCTTTTGAAGGGAACATCGGGTCCCTAACCCCTTCTTCATTCTGATTCTTCTCTACCATGAAATGAACAGCACCACCATGGTGCTCTGCCTTGCCACGGCACAAAAAGCAACAGAGCCAATAAACCATGATCTGAAGGCTCTGAAACTGAGTCAAAATGAACTTTCCTTCCTTTTGTTTTTCTCAGTATTTTTTCACAGTAACAGAAATTTGACTAACACATGTACCAACCTTCCTTCTATCTATCTGCCCTTTCCTGAGATGCCCATGGAGTGAGTGGGTGTTCATATGGCCTTCACCTTGCTGTTAGGGCCAGTCTCTCTTCTTAGGAGCTTCAAATATGTTTAAGCAGTTAAGAGTTATATTACCCTAATTAAGTACAAATACTTTCCAATCAATTATATGTACTGATTCAACTGGTAACTATTTTGAATTATAATCAAAGAAATCTCTCCAGGTCTTCTCCCCATTTGAACTGGACTGCAATTCAAGTAAACATTAGAGCATCAGCGCTCCCAGATGGCCCGTGCATGTGATTTGGCCATAACACTAGTACATGATAGAAACATACTGGGCTAGAGCTGTGACTCAGTGGTTACAGCACTCACCTAGGACCTGGGTTTGAACTTCAGTACCACATACACAACTAAGTGTCAGAAAAACAAAAAACAGATGAAATAATAAATAGAGTTGATTCTGTCTCATTCTCTCCCTCTCTTAAAAAAAAAAAAACATGATAGAAGCTTGGTTTTGGCATCTTGTTTTTCTGTGTCCCATCACTCTGTCTCTTGTTTTCTGCACAAGGGCAAGTGTGCAGGTCCATGAACAGTTGCTCAGCTGAAAGGCTAATGGTCCTCCAGTGGGCACTGTTTATTCCATTTACCACTTCTGTAAGTCAAATGGGCTCACTGATATTTTTAACTCTTCTGATCTACTTTAAAATCTATTTAAATGCAGTTATCAGCCTGATAATCTGTCTGGAATTTGGTGGCAAAAAATGTCAAAGGTTTAACAATCTCTGAAAGTTAGGCTGCATAAATTCATTATTTCTGACATATACTAAGCTAGCCTTGCACACTCTTGGTAGGAATGCAGTATGGAGGTTCCTCAAAAAATTACAAATAGAACTAACATTTGATCCGGCAATCCCACTACTGGATATATGTCTCAAGGAAATGAAATCAGAATCCTAAAGACATATCTGCACTTCTATGTTCATTACAGCACTATTCATAATAGACATGAAATGGAAGCAATCTATCCATCAGTTGATAAATATATAAAGAAAATGTGACACATTTGCACAATGGATTACTATTCAGTTATAAAAAATGAAATCCTGTAATGCAGCAACACAGATGGAGCTAGAGAACATTATAAGTGAAATAAGTCAGTCACAGAAAGACAAGTACCTCTACATGATCTCACATACGTGGAGATCTCTCATAGAGGTTGATAGTAGATACCAGAGGCTAGGGAAGTGGTGGGGGTGGCGAGAATGGTGAAAGGTTGATCAATGGGTACAAAGTTACAGTTAGGAAGGAGCAAGAAGCCTCATTGTACTTTTGCACAGTATGAGGACTGGAGATAACAACACTAATTGTGCACATTTCAAAAGCTAAAAGATAGGATTTTTTTTAAATGTCACCATAAATAAATGATATATTTTTGAGAAAATAGATGTTTCACCTGTCTTAAATATTATACAATGCATAGTGTATCAAAACATTACATGGCACCCCATTAATGTGTACAATTTTAATGTTTTTATGTATCAGATAAAAAAGTTTTGAAGTTTTTTTTTTTTTTTTTAAACTGAGTCATGGGCTAGAGCAGTGGCTCAGCAGTTGGAGCACCTGCCTTGGCATGTTCAAGGATCTGTGTTCAAATCCTAGCACCACATACACAACTAAGTGTCAGAAAAACTAAAACCAGAGGAATAAATAAATAAGACTGATTCTCTCTCTCTCTGTCTTTCTCTCTTTCTCTCTCTCTCAAAAAAAAATGATTCAAGGGCTGGAGCGGTGGCTCAGCAGTTATGGCACTTGCCTGGCATGTGCAAGGACATGTTCAAACCCCAGCACCACATACACAAAAAAGTGTCAGAGCAACGAAAGCTGCGTGAAAAATGAAATAAAATTCTTTCTCTCTCTCTCACTGTCCCTCTCTCTTAAAAAAAAAAAAAAAAGGAGTCATATTAGGGGCTGTTGTATACAGGAGTCTGCTTACTTCATTTTGTTCTGGCTATCAGAATACTGACTTGGAGAGTTTTAGCCTACACAGACATTATATTCCCTGGAATGTTTCTTGCCCTTTGACCTTTATTATAAACAATAAAAGTATTTCTGTAGTAAGATGTATAGCAATTATATATTAATAGCTTATTATCTTATCCGATACCATGGTTTGGATACGTGCCTCCCAAATGTTCACAGTCCCTACATTGACACAGTTGGGAGGTGGTGGAACTTTTAGGAAATGTGGTTTAATGGGAGGTTTTTAGATCATTGGGGGTGTGCCCTGGAAAGGGTCTGCAGGACTTGTGATCCTCCTGCCTCATTCTCTCAAGCTGCTGAGACTATGGGTGTGTGCCACCACACACATAGTCTCAGCAGCTCCTAGACACTATCTTATTACTTAGTTTTATATAACATGTGAAGCCACAGAAGAACATGTTATATCCCCTGTTCATTTAGAACACTTTGGTTATGCTAGACGTTCAATAAATATGAGAAAATGAAAAACATGACAGCAAAACTAGATCTAATTTTGGTGATCACAGCAAAAATCATACAGTAAAGATCTCCAAAATTTTGTCCCTCATTAAAACAATAAAAAGGCCTGGCAAAAATGTCCAGAATCAGTTTTAAAACTCTGGAAATTAACCAAAGGATCAGAGCAAGCCAAAGAACATTAATTAAGAAACATAGTTGAATCTTAGTAAGAGCTGAGAGGTTCTTGATATTCATTAATGCCTCAGTCCCAGCCTTCACTCTTTAGTTTAGCGGTAGCCTTGAAAATGGCATCTGACATTTCTGGAAGTAGCAGAACCAAAAAGAACCTCATTCCAAAGAAATATCATTATGTGACCTATTTGCTAGTGGTTTGCTGGAAGACACCAATAGAAAGATGTTCTTATTTATTGAATCTTAATCTTGCAAAATGCCTGTGTAGATGATGGGGAGGTTCTGGTGTGTGTCTTAACACCACACATGCCTGAAATGATTTATAACAGGGACATCAACAACATATTAACCAAAAAGCTGAAAAGGAAAGCCGGAGCAATGAGATCCTTGTAGAGGCTTTGAAAAATCCCAGCATCTAAAAATTATCAAGCAATTAGTTCAAAAGACTTATTGGTTATTTCCTGAATGAACACAAAACAACAGCACTAAAAAGCAGCATCAGCAACAAAGAAACAGGAGAATACAATTTCCAGAGGTGTCACATTATCTGAGATGTCTGTCTAGTTTTCAACCAAAAAAAGAAATTATGAGATATGCAAAGAAACACGAAGGTGTGAGTCATACACAGGAGGAAAAAAGCAATCATTAGGAAAAGTCCCTGAAGAGGCTCAGATGCTAAATTTACCAGACAAAGACTTTAAATCAACTGTTTTAAATGTTCAAAGAGTCAATAGAGGGGGTGGTTGGTGGCTCAGTGGTTATGGGCGCTTGCTCGGCAATGCGCAAGTACACAGGTTCAAACCCTGGCACCCATGTACACAACACAGTGTGAGAGCAATGAAAGCCGTGTAAAAAACTCAATAAAAATTGATTCTCTCTCTCTCACTGTCCTTCTTTCTTTCTTTTTTTTTTTTAAACAACTTTATTTAGTTTTTCACATGGCCTTAGTTGCTCCAATACTTAGTTGTGTACATGGTGCTGGGGTTTGAACCCGGGTCCTCGTGCTTGCCAGGCAAGTGCCGAAACTGCTGAGCCACCACTCCAGCCCCTCACTGTCCTTCTTTTTAAAGAGAGAAAAAAAAAAAGAGTCAATAGAGAACACGTTTAAAGAACCAGGAAAATTATACCTCAATAAATAAAGAAAAACATTTTTTAAAGGGTCAAACAGAAGATCTACAATTGAAATATAAAATTGCTGAAATGAAAAATTCACTAGAACGGCTCAGTAGCAACTTTGAGTAGGTAACAACAAGAATCCATTAACTTAAATACAAGTCAATTGAGATTAACCAGGATGGAGAGCAGAACGAAAAAAGAAATGAAAGAACGTGAATAAAGCTTCACAGACTTGTGAGACACCATCAAGCACATCAACACATTCATAAGGGGATTTAAAGAAGAGGAGAGAAAGGGAAAGAAAAAAATGAAGAAATCATGGGAAAAACTTTCCGAATTGATTAAAAAATAATTTATACATTCAAGAGTTTCAGTGAGGGGTTGGGCATTTAGCTCAGTGGCAGAGTGCTTGCCTAGCATTCGCAAGGCCCCGAGTTCAATCCTCAGCCCTGAAAACAACAAAGAGTTTCAATGAACTAACTACAGGTTGGACTAGCTCAAAGTGATCCAGACACATTAGAATCAAACTGTTGACGTATCAAAACACAGACAAAACCTTGACAGCAGCAAGAGAACATGTACAAGGATCCTCAGATTACTCACTGATTTCTGAGCCCAATCACAGAGCATTTGGGATATTGAGAAGGTAACAAGGGCTGGAGCAATGGCTCAAGGATTGGGGGCTTGCCTGGCATGTGTGAGGACCTGGGTTCAAACCTCAGCACCACATACACAACTAAGGGTTCGCCAAATTAAAACCAGATGAGAAGATAAAACTAGTTCTCTCTCTCTCCTTCTGCCCCACCAAAAAAAGTAACAAAAACAGGCACTCAACCATAGGAGACAAAAAAAAAAAAAATCCAATAACCAAAAATGGAATTATAATATTAGATTTTTTCCAGTATCAAAAATCATTTGATACCAAATGTTACTGATGGACAAGAAATAATTAGTGTGTTTTTTCCTAAGACCAGAAACTAAGCTAGAGGTTGGGCTAAGATGGGAATTAAGAGTCTCAAATGATGGGAAGTAGGATCTTTTATTAAGTTCAGTCTGAAATTCTCTAAAAACATGATTTCTAAATGGTATTATAATTAATAGCAGAATTTCAAAGGATCTTGTACATGTACTTGGAAAATATCATTCCTACTAGGATTCATTAAAGACTTGCCCTATGATACTACCATTTGCTTTTTTAACATCAATTTTGTGAAGACTTTTTTTTTTTAAGAGAAGGACAGATAGAGAGATGGAGACGGAGAAAGAGAAAATCAATTTTATTAGTTTTTCATGTGGCTTTCGTTGCTCTGAGATTTCATTGTGTACGTGGTGCTGGGGTTGGAACTTGCATGCTGGACAAGCACCATAACCACAGAGCCACCACTCCAGCCCCTAGTGAAGACTTTTTTTTTTTTTTAAAGAAAGAGGGGACA
>PVKS010026766.1:0-28273 GCA_004027875.1 Aplodontia rufa
AGGTCAGACCCCAATAATTGTCACAAGGTCACTCTAGGGCAGCTGATGAAATAGAATGAAGGTCAGACTCCAACATCACCAACTACCAATTAAGATAAATACAAGGTATATTGATAAGGATGTGCAGCAACTGGAACTCATGTACTGGGTCTAGAAATTTAATAACTCAATAAAATTCTTAAAATATTAGGCATATTTGAAACAGTATGATTCAGGCATTCCATACTTAGATATTTACCCAAGATAAATTACCTATGTGTAATATTTATAGACTATTCATTATAACCACAAACTGGAAACAAACCAGATGGCAACCAATAGGCAAATGGATAAATAGGTGGTAGTATATTTGTGAAATGGAAACCACACTGGAATGCAAAGGAGTAAATTACTGACACATATATCCAAATGGCTGTATTAAAAAATAAGTATATCAAGTGAAAGAAGTTATGTAAAAGAGTATATTCTGCATGCTTGAATTTCTATAATGTGCTAGAAAATTCAAACTAATCTCTAGTAATAGAAATCAGAACAGTGATTGTTTAGTATAAGAGGGAAGAGAATATGGAAAAAGAATAAAGAAAAATTTATGTACTTTGTTAATTAGCTTGATAGTAGGGGTAGTTTTATGAATGCAAACATAGTCACAACTCATTAGGATGCATTCTTTAAACATTTTAATTTTGAGAGCCAACTGTTTGAATGTATTTCTCCAAAGTTCAGGTGTTGAAATTCAGTAGCTAATCCAGTATTTAAGAGATGGGATATGGGTGATTAGGTCATGAGGTCTCCTGCACTTTTGAGTTGGATTGAGGCTCCTAGAAAGAGCCTTTCTACAGTGTTCTCTAGCTCGCTCTTCCATCTTGCACCATGTGAGAACCTGGGTTCTTCCCTGTGGACACTGTGTTAAGGTTCAATCTTGGAAACAGAATAGCTTCTCACGAGATAACAGGACTTGCTGATCCCTTGGCCTTGGACTCCCTACCCTCTAGAAATGTGAGAAACAATCATTTTTTATGTAAATTCACAGTCTGTGGTATCTTTTTAAATTCACATAAACAGACATAGATAGGAATATATCTTTTAAAAATTATACAAACATGGTCCAGAAGAATATTGATGATGCTGAATAAGAAAAAAATAGTGAAGCTGTCACCCTGCAAAAACAAATATAAAAGATTTTGGAAAAAACTTAGATCTCGGAATGTGTCCAAAATGCAACAAAAGTTGTAGAATAATTTTATTACAAAAAATTACCCAACTGAAATATAGTGAGAGTTTTAGTTTCCTGGCCTGAGATCACCATTCACTCCTCCAAAGCCAACAGCAACAATTTTAAAAAGGTAGGAAAAGCCACAGTCTTACCTACTGATGATTTCATAGATCCAAATTCAGGACTTGAAAAACAACCTGATAGGATATATGGAAATAATGTCTACACATGAACCCCAGAAATAGTGAGAACTCAACTGGAGCATAATTTGCCTGAAATATAGACTGAAAGCTAAATGATGCATACAAAAGGTGTCAGTTCTCTTTAATTATCAGGCAAATACCTGAAACAGGTAAATGTCATGGACCTAATTCTATATTCTGGAAAGTTAGAGCTTCAGGAGGCCAGGTCATCAGTTGTTGCTTCCCTTAGTTGACTGTTTTCTCAACGTTCATACTGCAGGTGGTGGAACTGTTATACTGAATGGCTTTGAAAGATCAGAGTACAGATCAAAAAGGAAGAACAGTATCTAAATATAAGGGAGCCAAATCAGAAGCAAGGAATGCAGAGAGAGTAGTAAGCCCCATCTCTACCTTCATTTTCAACTGAATACCAATTAATGAGAGCCAATGGAATCATAGAAAGCTCAGTGTAAAAAGCTTTTAATATTGGAAATGACAATTCATAGAAATATAACAATACAGGGTTATAAATCACATTATATTTAATATAGAAATTTCTACTAAATATTGGTAAACGTGTAAAGAAACAAGAAAGTGGAACCCAAATGCATGTTAGAATATATGAATAGAAATTGACGCATAGTGGGTTACATGTTGGATTAAGCAGATGATGACTTCAAATCAGCTAACATGAATATGTTGAAGTATTGGAAGAAAATATTTCAAAGAATTGAAGGAAAATATGCTATTAGTGAAAGAAAAGGTAAGAAAGCACAGCACACATTATAAAAGGAGATCCTAGACATGAAAGGCTTACTAAGAAATGTAAAAATTTCATGGAAGGAGTTTACAGTATATTAAAAATATTGGAGGTATCAGTGAACTTGAAGATAATATTAATAGGAATTTCAAAATCTGAAAAATAGAAAAGGGTAAGAGTCTATAAAATGAATGAGTAAATATTTCCTTCTACTTTCTAATATGTTTTTAACAGAAATTTATATTAATTTTTCTTGTAACATTTTACCAGTGTAGCCACCTGGGTCTGAAAGTTTCCATGTTTGTGATTATTCATCTGTGCTCAAATATTTATGTGAAGATATTTCAATTTCAATTTTTATTTTTAACGTGTATAGCTAACCAGTTTCCCATTTTGTCTTGAGTGAATTTTGATGATTTGTGTCTTTCAATGAATTTATTAATTAAATTTCTGTAAATTGATTGACATGAAGTTATTCATAAAATCCCCTCATACCCCTCCTGATATTTACAAAATCTGTATTGCTCTTCTTTTATTCCTAATCTAGGCAATTATTCTCTGTTCTCCTTATCAATGAGCTAAACTTTGATCAGTTTAATTTTTATGCTCAAAACATTAACCTTCAACCTCAGGACTGCAAACACCCCAAGCATACTGTTTACCTATCCCAAAGAAAGAACTTGGAGGACTCAATGGAAAGGGTTTGTACACTTCATTACGTTCTCCTTGGTGGCAGAAGGCCTAGATACAATGGAGGGCTGCAGTTGTAAGCAGGGGGAAACTTATAGGAAGAGTTGCACTACCCATGTGTGGAGAGATGCCCTTAGATGTTTCATGAGAACATTATTTTGCTTTACAACCAAGTTCACTGCTTTTGATCCTCACCTAAAGATTTGGAGATAAAGAAAGTGGTTAGCTTTCCCTCTGTGTTCCCTTCACTATCGCATTCGTTAGAGTCCTTCTAGCTTTCCTAGACACCGATAAGCATTAATCCCACTCATTAATATTTGATTTAACTGATTTTTTTCTATTTTTATATGTATCAATTTAATTTATTATCTAATTATTTAATTATTATTTAATTTGTTATCTATATTTTTTCCTTCCTTTTGCTTTCTTTGTGTTGAATTTACTGTTTACTTTTGTAGGATGAAAATTAGGATTTTGATTGAAGAATAGTATGCTTTTATATATTTAATGCTATGAAAATCTTTCTAAACATGGATTTATCTAACTCCATAAATGTTAGTATATTTTGTTTATATTTTGGTAAACTAAAATATTTAAATTGAATTCAATGTTTCAATACATAATATATTTTTTTAAAAAAACAGCAGAAATTTTTATACTATTTTACATTTTCATTAAGGTGAAACCATTAAAGTTTATTGTGCTCTACACTTTAGATCTATGCATTTTATTGTATGTAAATGCTATATTGTTAATAGAAATGTAAATGTATGGAATTAGTAGACAAACTCAAGGAACTGTAAGAGTTTACATGTAGGATAAAGAGTGAGAAAAAGGTAGAGTATATGTCAGAACCTTCAGAACAGTATTTATGATACAGAAAAAATAATAACTTCCCACACAGGAGACATTAGAGGGTTATTATGCACAAGGTAGAAGGACCAGGAGCATGTAGAGTTTCAATCCATGAAATTCATGGATTGAAGCTGCAGAAATAAATGAGTGATATTTTATGATCTGGTAATGAAGTACAATAAGAAAAGCTGATATTTGCTAATTAATGTAACTATGTGGCAGTCAAGGCTGCTATTAATAAGAACTGTGTCAGAAAAAATACCGGAAATGAAATCAAGAATTGGAAGTAAATCAAGAGAGAGTGCATTTTGAATGTGCTCTTTAGAAACAGAGTAAAGGCAGACTCTGAAATATTGGACAATGTGATAAAGGAAAGACTGGAGGTGGATGGCTGCTAATGATGATGCTTGCGTATTTGTGTTAGTTATGGATATAAACAGAATAGTTAAATAACTTCTGTCCTGGAAAACTGAAAAGAATTGGTCAAAATGAGAGACAATATTGTCAATGGAGAAGGAAGTAGATTTACACCAATGCTGAAAGTTTGGTTGGAAGTATACAGATGAATGGCGTAGAGAACTAACTGTGGGCAAATGATATGACTTGTGGGGGGTAACAAGGTCCAGAGCTTTGAAACAAGGTATCTTCCTCATGATGCTAGCTTGCTTTCTCAAAGAGGGTGTTAATTATGTTAGTAGCAATAACTTATAACCTACATATGTCCCATACTGTTCGAATGTAGACATAGAGATTAACAACTTAACTTCACAAACCTGCCATAATGTACACAGTGCAATGAAATGAATTCTGTAAGTGCAGAAATGATACCAGGCAACAAAAGACAAAGTCATTCCTAATGTGTCATTACAAAGTGACATGGTTGAATTTTGAACCCAGGCATTTTAACTTTGGAATCTTTGTATAGCCACTGAATTATGCTCTTATTCTGAGAATCAAAGAAAATTAATATCCTTAAAAATGTGGATTAAACTGCAAATGAAGTATTCTCTTAAAGATATAAGGTTTAAAGTTAAGACTGCTTCTACTAAGATGCTGAAAATTTATGTTCACTGACTTCATGCCTAATAATGGTTTCTGTTTATCTATAAAGTTCATTTGTTGAATAATGATTGAGAGGAAATAAAAATATTGGATTTAAAAGTTATATATCTTAAAGATACTGTGGTCTAGGAATGACCTAAGGATACAAATATTGTATTTTCCTATGGATTCAACCTGATAATTTTTATTAAAAATGATAAAATATATGAATACTTTTTGAAAATAGTGGTTGCCTTTGGATTGACTAATGTAGAGAGATTAGCTAAAGTGCAGAGTTCTAAATATGCCTTTTAAGTATTATTATCATGCTAAGTTTTAAAAAATCAATAGGTGAATTTTCTTTGACATTGATCTCTAACTATAAGAAAAAATACTGATTTTTCTTTTGTATGCTTTATATTTGTTTTTCATTTTTATTTAATAGTTTTCCTTATGATGTGTACTATCAAAAATAACATCCCTGGAGGGTTGAATTTGTGAAAGTCTGCAGGGCCTGTTGAACAAATCTGTCCTATAATAGACTGCTTCCCACAGAGACTGAACTTGAGAACACACAAAATAATAAAAATGTGTTTTAAAGTTGTCACAAAAGTGAACATCTAAGTAAGAAAAGCTCATCTCTACCCATCAAGCCAAATTTCTTACAAAAAATATAGTACTTCAGCAAATGGCATGATAAATTGCCAAAGTAACAACTAGTTCTTTTATTTAAAGAACAGTAATAGACTACCACAGTAAGCTTCCTTTGCTCAGCATAAGGGAAATGAAGAGGATGTTTTGGTTACAACTATTTTTACTTTCTACATCCCTTTCCCATATTCAAATGTGCATTTCTCTCTCATTCTTCATAATATAATGATCAACAGGACTATCTGCTACCTTTTTTTAAGAGAGAAGGAGAGTAAGAGAGAGATAATCAATTTTTATTGAGTTTTTCATATGGCTTTCATTGCTCTGACACTTAGTTGTGTATGTAGGTGCTGGTGTTTGAACCCATGTACTTGCGCATGCCGGGCAAGCGCCTTAACTGCAGAGCCACCACTCCAGCCCATCAATTTATATTTAAGTTATTCAAATGATCAGTGTACCTTTCTCATTGTGATGTGCATTTTTTGTTTTTACTTTCTCTGTCCCAAAAGGAGAGAGAAAACTGCATTGATCATTAAATGAAATTTCAGAAACAGTTTCTCTCTCTTTATATGTGAGAGTCTAGGAATTACAGATTATACAGGAAAAACAGGATTAGAATGCTTACCTGGAGTTACTGATATATATCTAGACCACCAAAATCTGTATTTCTTGTGAAGCTGAATGAATCCTCAGGTATTTTCTTGTCCGTTTTGTTTAAGGAAGTATATGTAGAAATGTAGGAGAAAATAGATGTTTTATCTTCACTTTAAGCCAATGAAATAAAGTTCTTCCAGACAACTAATTATGATACATGTTCTATACCTCATTAAAGTGTCAGAAACACTGGGGACATTTTTTGCAGATCACTTTCCAAAAGTTATCTAGAATTAACCATAGCTGCTGGGAAAGAAGATAAGAACTGCACTGGAAAGGAGCTACTCTCTGAATATTTCCAGTGAATTGCATGTGAGTCCTGCTGAGTGAAAGCAGCCTGAGAACCTGTTACAAAAGTGATTTCTCAAGAAATTTAACTAGAGGGTTAGATGGAACCCAACAAAGAACCCACCAGCAGAAACAGAGACTAAGTGGGAAGTCAAATCAGCAAGCTGAAGGAGAGCTTGGGCAGGAAGACTTTAGACAACACATATAACTACCTCAGGAAGAGGAAAGCCAATAGTCCAATGTCCCTCATTAAAGTCAATCAAAACCAGGGCTCAATATCATGTCTGTGAAGCAAGCTTTTTACATTTTTTAAAAAATTTTTAATTGGTGCAACATAGTCTTATATAGGGGTAGGCATCAATTTACTTAATAAGACTCCTACAGCATAAGTATTATAACCAAAGATCTGTGAGGGCAATGCTATTAAACTTAAAAGCTTCTACACAGCTAAGGAATTAGAAGAATGGATCAAAGAGCATATGAGAGCAGAAATCAAGAAATTCTTGGAAAGGAATAAGAATGAAGACACTATATATCAAAATTTCTGAGACAGTACGAAATTATTCCTAAGAGGAAAATTTATAGCAGTGAGTGCTACATCAATAATCTAGAGAGATGCCAAATAAATAAGCATATGCTCCACCTCAAATCCTTACAAAAAGAAGATTAACCCAATCCCAAGACAAGCAGAAGATAGGAAATAATCAAGATCAGAGTTGAAATCAATGAAATTGAGATTAAAAACTAATACAAAGAATCAATGAAATAAAGAGCTGGTTCTTTGAAAAAATAAATAAAATTGACAAACTCCTAGCTGATCTCATGAGGAAAAAAGAAAGAAAAGAGGTAAATCAACAAAATCATAAAGGAAAAATGGAGAGATCACTACTGATCTATCTGAAATCCAGAGGACTATCAGAACCTAATTTGAAAAGGTATACTCTGCGAAACTGAATAATGTGGAAGACATGGGTAAATTCCTAGCCACATATGACTCTCTGAAATTGATGCAGGATGATATAGAAACCCCTAAACTGATCAAAATCAGATAACAAAATTGAAACAGCATTTAAAAGCCTTCCAAAGAAGAAAAGCCCAGGACCTAATGGATACTCAGCTGAGTTCTACCAAATCTATACAGAAAAATCTCTCTTTTTAAGTGATTCCGTGAAATTGAAAGGGATGCAATGCTGCCAAGCACTTTTTATGAGGCAACCATAACCCCAATACCAAAATCCCAAAACAACACATCAAGAAAACTACAGACCAATATTCCTGATGATGCAAAAACCCTTAATAAAATTTTAGCAAAACACATTCAAAAACACATCAAAAAGATAATGCATCATTGTAAGGTTTCTCAGAAGCCGCTGTCTGGGGGCATGGCTTCAGCTAGACCACAGGGTCATGGTGTCATGGTGCTTGGCTGGGGGCATGGCTTCAGTGAAGATAAGAGGCCAGGCCAGCTGGCTAAGGGGCAGGGCACAGGGCAGCTTGCCCCGTGAAAAGAATAGCCAATCAAGATGCTGGCAGACAAGTCCCAATGGATAGATGGATCCACCAGCCAATCTCTGAAAGGCCAACCCCATCATCAACTCCTCCCATTTAACCAATAAAACCAGCTGCCTGAGAAGGTCCAGCACCTTCTTCTCTGCATGCCATTCTCCCTGCATGCCATTTCCGCTGCTGGTGGTCACTTCCTATGCCCACCCTCATTATGGTGGCGCAGGTGAATTTGGCCCAGGAGCAGCAAATCCCAATAAACATCTCCACCTGAATCTACACTTGTGCCATTCTTCTTTTTACTTATTTTTGCAACCATGACCAAGTGAGCTTCATTCCAATTATGCAAGGCTGGTTCTACATATGCAAATATATAAATGTGATTCATCACTTAAATATAATTGAAAAGAAAAGACATAGTCAGGCTGGAATGGTGGCTCTGCAGTTATGATGCTTGCCTAAGTATGTGGGTTTGAACCCCAGCACCACATACATAATAAAGTGTTGGAGCAATGAAGATTACATGAAAAACTAAATAAAAATTGCTTCTCTCTCTCTCTCACATGACGCACTGTCCCTCTTTCTTTAAAAAAAAAATGGTCATCTCAATTGATGTAGAAAAGACTTTGATAAAATCCAGTATCCATTCATGTTCAAAATACTGGAGAAGTTAGGGATTCAAGGAACTTACCTTAATTTTGTAAAGGCCGTTTATGACAAACCCACTGCTAACATTATTCTAAATGGAAAAAAATGGAAAGCATTCTCATGAAATTTTGGAACAAATCAAAGTTTTCCAGTCTCACCCCTTTTATTCAATGTAGTCCTTGAAGTCCTAGCCAGAGCAATAAGGCAAGAAAAGAAAATCAAAAGATTAAGAATAAGAAAGAGGAAGTCAAACTATCTCTATTTGCCAATAATATGATCCTTAACTATGAGACACCCCCATCCCTCCCTACCAAATAAAAGAAAGAAAAAACTCCGTCATAAGATTTCTAGGGCTGGGACTGGAGTGATGGCTTGGTGGTTACAGTGCTTGCTCAGCTTGAGCAAGTACACAGGTTCAAACCCCAGCAACCTATGTACACAACTAAGTGTCAGAGCAAGGAAAGCCATGTGAAAAACTCAGTAAAAATTGATTCTCTCTCTCTCTCTCTCTCTCATTGTCCTCTCTTTAAAAAGAAAAAAAAAGATTTCTACGGCTTGGGGTCCTATGGGGTTGTACATTGGCTAATTGACTGCAGAATAGAAAGCTGCATCACAGGGCAGAGAGGCCCTGTTTGTAAGAGTAAAGCAGTGGAACAGGGGATTTAGGTTCAGTGAATGCTGTTCACATGCTGCTTCAGGCCACAGCCTCCCCCTGGTGTGAAGAAGTCCAGTTCATGGGGGAAATGGGGTCAGATGACACAGTCTCAGTTTAGAAAAGATGATTTAAATGGGGAGAGAATACTTATACTTATTTCAATCTACTAAATTTATTTCTGGAAACTGGCCTATATTATAACAGGTGCTTAATGTGAGATTTGTTTGTTATGATTTTTTAAGTTCTTTGCTTTGTGTAGTTTTGTCGCATTTGCTGTGTTGGCTTTGTTTTAATTCAGCAAGAAGAGAAAAGTGATTTTACAAACAGGGATATTGATGGTTATTAGTCAGAAAAAAAGCTTTACTTAAGCCCCTCTTGGTTGTTGCTTATTATTTTTTTCTAAAGACCAACTCAATTCACATCATTTTCATTATTTGAGTGAAACTTAAATTTAATTTACTCATCTGCCTAAAACTTCCTTTGACTTCAGTCTTTGTAAGGGCAAAACTTTGGCTACAAAGTATTTGGCTAGACCAATTCTCATTCGTATGTGCATCTTACATATCTTTAAATTAATTATCACGTAGGCTGGTGGTGAAACGAAACTCAGTGGTGAAACACTGAACTGACAGGCATGTGTGTTTTTTTAAATTAATATCAGAAAACATTCGCAAAAATATAATTTCTGAGGCACACAAATTAATGAGTTATGGAAAAAATATGCTCTTATGTAACCATCAATTATTCCAGAGATGAGGCATTTCCCCCACAAACAAAAAAAAATTCCACATATTCCTTTCCAGTTAATACCTCCATGCCAAAATATTAACACTATGCTGATTTCTTTCACTACTGACTGTTTTGAAATTTTTATAAATTGAATCTTAGAGTAAGCAATCTATTGTGCTGGCATGTTTCACCCACTGTGATGTCTGGGGTGATTCATGCATGTGGTTGTGCATATCATTAATTCAGCCCTTACATTGTCAACTCTGAGTCAATTTGCCTAAATACATAATAATATTTTATAGAGTCCCCCATCACTGAATACTTGCCTTCAATGTTTGAATTTGACTGATAAATAAATAAATCAGTCCATTAAAATAGGCAATGCTTTGTGATATTGTTCTTACACATTTAATTTTATAAATAAAGAAGAAACACTTTCTCTTAGGTGGTCATTCTTTTTTCTACCTGCACCATAAATATATGAAAATTCCAGTGCTCCACATTCTTCTGCATTTTTGATGAATGTCTTTTTAATTTCAGGCATTATAGTTTTTAAAATATGTTATTCTAAATTTCAGTCATTTTCTCTAAAACTATTACTATTAATTGTAGTTTTTTAAGTCTTTGTTGACTAGTCATATTTCTCTTATGGTGAACATAAGGTATTATATATTTCCTCATTACTACTGTTTTTTTTTGTTATGTTTCTTCTCTTGATTTGAAGTAATTTAATATATATATATAAACATATATGTATATATATACATATATGTACACTCATGCATATACATAAATACTTGTTGTTATTTTGTTAAAGATATGCATTGAAATTATCTTCTCCATGTCTGTGACTTGTCTATTACTTTTCATAATGGTTTCCTTAAATGACAGAAATTTACACCTTTAAAAAGTCCAATTTACTGATATTTTTAAAACTTTATGTCCACTGTGT
The DNA here is from genome assembly GCA_004027875.1 of Aplodontia rufa. Taxonomy (NCBI): domain Eukaryota; kingdom Metazoa; phylum Chordata; class Mammalia; order Rodentia; family Aplodontiidae; genus Aplodontia; species Aplodontia rufa. The sequence goes on from PVKS010026766.1 coordinate 10,822, forward strand.
TTTCTCTGCTCAAATGATTTTCTACTCAAGATGGCAAAGATTTTACCTTATTAATATAAATTTATGAATATAGATATAGCCCACTTTAATCTTTGTTTATAATGTAGCATAGAGATTAAGATTTGTTGATGTGTATGTTTAGTTCTTTCAGTTCTAAATTTTAAAAAATTAATAATTAATTTCTTAGCCCAGTTAAAGTGAAAACCTACTATTTGAACTATATGTTAGTGTATTTTTATTAACTATTCTGTCAATCTTGAATATCAATTTATATTTGTCCTGTAATTACAGTATTATTTTGATCATTGTGGTTTTATAGTAAATCCTATAATCCAGGAAACTGATGATCCAATTTTATGCTTCTTTCTATGTTTCATTTGATTATTACAAATCCTTTGTAATAACATATATATTTTAGAATCGAGGTTGCGATGGAGACATTGAGAACAGAACTAAGTTCAAGGATAAAATCATAAACTGTGCCAGGAAATTCAAATATGTTCTAAGAAAAATGCAGGCAATTTGGAATCTATAAGTGAACTTTAAACAAATTCAATTCTCAGGCTTAGAGGGAAAGCACTAGGATAATTTTTTAAGTGAACCTATTCCCTAAGAGACGTCTGGATGGCAGATGGCACTTAAAATCTGGTTGTGAGAGGAATTTAGTGGTGGAAATGCTTCTGTATCTGTGGCAGAAGCTGAGGGTCTCTTTTGTGCCTCCTTCTATGGGGGTTATGTGGCCTCTGACCCAACTTTCCTTTTCCTCTAGGAGGCAAACACTTTCATCCTTTAATCCCAAATCCTGCAGTAATGTCTTCCTCACAAGATCTGCTAGCTGACCATACCTCAATCATCAGTGCCTTCATTGACTCCTAACAAGAAGGCAAACTGGGTCCTCCAAATGCTAACAGAGCTCACAGAGTTCTCACATTCTCAATCCCACCTGCTGGCATCAGAGCATCTGAGAAAACAGGACTGCCCAACACACTGGCCATAGTCCTGAGTGACTTGCCCTCAGCTCAAAGAGATTACAAATACCTGATGCTTTGCTATTCCAGAGTCCTGAAAGAAATGTCAGGGGTAAGAAAGTTAAAACGTTGTAATACTATATTACATGACAGCAGCAACAAAACCAACAACAATGACACCCCTCTTGTTCACAATACTTTCATTCACAATCTATCAGGGAGCAGCTGGAGAAAATGTACAAGAGTGAAAGTAGATGTGACTGTAATAAAATGTTTCAAACTTGGAATTTGCTAAATCAATAAGGAAGAATCATCATAAGTTGACATCAATCTAATTATAGAAATAAATTATTAGCACATTGCAATATTAAACTATGAAGCAAAATAGGTATGAGAATATAAATAATTAAAGACATTTTCATATTCTACACTATTGAAAATATGAAAAGCATAGATTTTAAAGTGATTGTAAAAAATATTCAAACCAGTCAAGCATGTTATGCTAATATGAATTTAGTAAAGAAACAAAATTTGTCTATTATCTAATTTATTCATGAATTTTAAGTTATACATATCAGAAATATAAGGAACTGAGAATTGTATATTCCTTCATAAAATTGTCAAATTTATCTGTATTTACTGAATAACTTTCTAGTGCCTGATGATTTCGGTAAAAAGCACTAACATCCAAATCAAAATGTATTGATATAATTTCAAAAGCAATAGGGAATAAAATGTAAGCTCATTTTGAAGCATAGTTTTTCGTACTATGTTATATTTGTATGATTATATTTATATAGTTTTAAAGTGCTGTTTTAAAGTGCATTTTAAACATAAGTAAAATAATCTCAAAATTACCCTCTAGGGAGAAATCCACACTAGGAAAACATCTAATAGTTTCAGAATAAAAAGATATATTTAACATTAAGAAAATGGACTTCATACAAAATAACAGACACAATAACAAAATAAGCATATATTTAATTTTATCAAAATAATTAAATTATTCTATATTATTCTTCCTTCAATTTTTAGCCCAATGTTGATAATGTGCCTTGTGCCTTGCTCTGTACTGATTATTGGAATCACAGTTATTATGGTGGACATGATCCCTCCTCCTTCCTTTCTAACGATTACACGACCCATTTATAGAAATCACAGTCTGCACGCAGGCTTCTGGGTTGATATTTGACTCAATCTCTTACCCACTGGCTAGGACAAGTGACTCTTCTCTCTGTGTCTGAGAGTCTCCAGCAGCAGTACTGGGGTGACAATGCCTCTCCTGTCGTCTGTTGTGGGATTAAACTACTTGGCATGTTGGAAGGTCTTGAACAGCACTTGCCTGCAGAGATTTCAGTGTTTATGAGTTGTTTTCAATAGCGATGTTGAAGGGTATGGTGGACAAGAAAATGGGCTCTGAAACTGAACTTGCTAGACTCACCCATTAGGACAAGTGAATTGAAGCTTTTGATTAAACCTTGTGTAACTTAGATTTTCCTGTGAAAAGCAAAACATATAATACCTGCACTCGAGGTGTGCTGAGAGGCTTGTCTTAGTCTGCCTGCAAAACAGTTATAATCATGGTTGCTATATGGTAGACCTTCAATGCCATCATGGTCATCAGCTAAGTAAATTAATTAAAATATAAGCAATAAAGTATCACATAGAAAAACTTTCACTTCAGAGAATTTAAAAGGTCACCATGATGGAGAGTGAAAAATGAGGTAACGAGAGACTTTTCTTTTGAGGGACATTGCAGGAACATGTGGGTACCAAGAAGTACCCAGAGTAAGATGAAGGACAAAATGTCCCAGGAGGAATTCACCATGCAGAAGTTCCAAAATGATAATGGACTTGCTGTATTAAACAGGATGGAGTCAGAACCTAGTGAGTGAGAGGGTAGAGTGCTACAACCCTGGAGCAGAGAGTTTAGGTGTTATGGTCTTAGAAGAAAATAAAATGAAGGTCGCTGTGCATGCACATTTTTAACATTATACATTTTTTAACATTCAGTTTTTAACATTATGAAATGTAAATAAAACTTTGTTCTACCATTGTAATTGTGAACAGATTTATTGTTTTTACATAGGACTGGCAGAAGTTGGAATAAATAAAAGAAAAAAAAGGGAAACTACAGTAGTATTTCATTTGCTCAACTATAAGTTCTAACAAAGTGATTTCTGTGTCAAGGAATATTTCTAATCAGTGAAAATTAACAGTTTGCACTAGCAAAACAGAGTATATAATACATATATATTATATATATGTTCTTATTAAGATAAAGGATCAATTTTTTTAAGCTTAAAACAAGCCCAATTTATTCCTATAAATAGTCCTTGGTTTACAGTTTCTGAAATTGAGCAGTCCAGGCAGAGTTCTTCATTTATGGTCTTAAGATGTTGCAATCAAAATGTCAGCTGCTTCAGGTCCTTGTCCAAGCACTCATAGTTTTTGCCAGAAGTCAGTACCTTGTGACTGTATGTCTCAGGTTCCCACTTCCTTGCTGGCTGTCAGGGGAGGCTACTGGCAGTTCCTAGAGGTGGCCTGCAGTTCCTTATCATGGGATATAAAGGATCAATTTGTAAAGGCAGAAGTACATCTAATTACAACCATGAAAAAGGAGATCAAAACTTTGGTTTCCTGAAGTGGCTGGAAGTTATGAACAGAGCAATAGAGAGAAGGGAGTTGTACCCAGTGGGGGATACTGGTAGTCTATGTCACCATTCCCTGTGTGAAATGAACATGGAGATTTAAATTCACTTAGGGATGGTAGAATTTGGGATTCAGATTTTACTGTAATCAGATAATCTGCTAAGAACTTTGGTCATATAGTTGAGACTCAGAAAAGACCTAATAAAGGAGAAAAGAGAATGTTCTAAAAGTCACACCTAAAGATTAAACACAAAAATTAAATGAAAGCTTCTAAAAAATTAGACTAAAATTACAAGATAAAGCAGATCAACCAGTAACATATCTGCCATCCAGAAAGAAAAAGAAAAAAAAAAACAAAACTCAGCACCGTTTTTAAAGAAAACATGATTTGAATTCCCTAACCAATGATCCTCAAAAACCTGCATAAATTTATTTAAGAATGTTGTGACATAATCAAACTTCAAGATATTCAGGTATTAAAATGAGCAAGAATGTGGTTTTAAAATGGTTATTATACATAGCCAGATGGCAGATATATTTTAGTTGAATAACTGGCTATTCAGTGGATAAATTTAAAGGAAAATGTAACATAATTATTAGTAGCATATTTCTGGAGAAATGTAGAATTTTCAAAGCAAAGGTACCAAATGAAAATTCCATAAATAAAAGTAGATGTAAAGGAAAAGGAAATTTTCTTCATAGTTATAAAAGCATATTAAAGAAGTCAAAAGACAAGGTCTGAGATTTTTAAGGGCAAATGAATGGGAAGAATTTACTTTGGAACAAAGACAAACAGACAATATGCAAGGAGATTATATATATATATATATATATATATATATATATATATATTTTCCAGTAAGTGCATGTTTGTGTGTTGCATTTGAACTATACGTTGGATATTTAAAGATATAATTAAATTGTAGTGCCTTGATTTCCCCCAGACAAATTTAAGGACCATAGTAATACAAATATACCAACATCTATATGCACCACGACCGGGCTTTAAAGGGAAATGTGAAGAGAATAGAAGATTTTATCATTTGTCCTCATTTCCTGTTCACAATAAGGTGGGACTCTCAACTGGTATCACTATGAGCTCCAATAGCCCTCTGAAGCTGCTGAGCAAATTCATGCTCTTCTGCTGCAATGCTGAGGAGGGATAGGTTTAACTACTCACTTAGAACTCACAGAAATTTGATTTAAGGCTAGGATCCCAACTTTCACACAATGCTCAGGTAACACATCTTTCCTTTACTGGGGGAAGACTGAGCCTGTAGTCTAAACAAATAATTTACAATTATTATCACAGACTGTTTACATACTCTGAGCAAAACCTTTCCATGTATTAATGTGAAGCTTAATTTTTAATGCAATTCCTTTTTTAGCAAAGATAATTTAGACAAATATACATATGTATACACACATATGTAGCATATACATCATATCTATTACATAGGTGACATGTGAATGTCTTATATATACAAATGGAAAAAAGGTTATTGTGATTTACTTTTGTGAAGTAGAGAAGATAAAATTAGAATTCTCTAGCAGGCAAATAGTAATTTTTCAACAATTTACAACTGATTTAAAGGAACCTTTTAATATTTCTATAATCTTTAAAAGATTACATGTCATAGGTCAAGGTAGAACATAAAAATTTACTCTTCATTATCAATTCTTCTGTGATACTGATGGGTGTCATAAGCTTTACTAATTTGAAATATCTGAGCACTCAATACAAAGAGTAAACAAAAGCAGAAATTGATATGTGTTATTTATGTTCCAACTACTCCAGCTTTGGGGGCTGAGGAAATCCATCAAAACAGGAAGTGTAGAGACCAAGCTCTGGCATCTATGTGCAGGAGCTGACAGTGCCCACATTATATTGTTTTGTGAATTATTAAATTGTTGCTGATGTAGTGACAGATGTGAGGAGTAAGCCCTGCATATCAAGTATAAGGTGTTTCTTACTTATTGCATTGTCCCCAAGCCTGGCTTTCGGCTTCCCAGAGATTCTGCCTTCATAACATTGCTTAGTAAGGTTCCCTGTACACTGTTTCCTTAAAGTATCTCTTAGACTGCCATTTGTCCTTATAATATCAATTGCCCTCTGAACAGTTCTGCAATTACACTCTACTTACGACTAGTGCAACTGAGCTACAGGAAAAATACACCTTGTATTAGCTTCTTAAATGGCTTAGTTTGAAGACTACAGAGTGCAGTTAACAGTGAAGAATGAGACTCTGGAACATAATGACAAGCACTGTTGTTATTATCAGTTCAGAAGATCAATACCATCAGAATTTGTATTTTTATGATTCTCGGTTCCTTCTCTCTTTTATTATTATAATACATCCTCAGTACATTTCCTATACCTGTGGTTCAGTGTGTGCATTCCAAAAAGAAGATGAGGGATGAAAAATGAGTTTGGTTATATCAAGAAAATCAATGTACTTCCTAGAAAAGATCTATCAGAAATCTTTTCTTTTTTATAAGAATTTATCATTTTATTTATTTACCATTTGGAATACAATTCCTTCAAATCAAAGAATCATAAAATACCAGTTGCTTTTCTTTTTTTCATTTTGTTGGTTCTTTTTAGTTATACTCAACCATAAAATATACAATGGCATAATTATAAAAGCATGGAGCATACTTTGTTCTAATTCAGTCCCCGGTATTTTTCCCTTCCCTTCACCCTCTTCTTTCCTCTACTCTGATGATCTTTCTTTTGTTTACTAATAGCGTTTTTAAATTAGTGTCTTGATGGACATGATCTTGAGATTCACTGTGGTATATTCATATACGTACATAGGAAATTTGGGATTGATTCATTCCATGAACTTTCTCTATCTCATCCCCTTCCTTTACTTTCATTCCCCTTTTTCTATTACTCTGATCTTTTCAGAAATCTTTTCTGCCAGAGTTGTAATACTTGAAATCGTTTTCTGGAAAGCTAGAAGAAAGGGTTTTCAAATAGGTTGAATTAGGGCCTAACAGTCTGTGACAAATTATTCTTCTACTAATTATATGAATTTTGATCTAGATTATGAACAGCAAAACATGGACACTTTCAAAACATGGACTCTGACACATAATACAATTCATTTTATTTCTGTTTGTCTCCATCAGCTTCTTCTTGACTAACTTCTTGACTAACTCTTCCTTTTAGTTTTAAGTCAAACTTCAGAATAAATCCTAAAACATTTTTTGCTCTATATGATGCTATGACTCTTATTACACCATTATTATACTGACATAATATATCCAAAAGTCTAGCATTATATCATTTAATAATCAAAATTTTATTTCCTTGGTTTTATTTCACTTTTGTATTTGAGACTTACATGTAAATTCAATATAAATGGAGCTTCATATAGAAGAATTTTGCAGTAAAATATAAATTGTATCTTTTCTTTAAAATTATCTTACCTATACCATAACTACAGATATTTAATTAGATCACATTCTACATACTAAAAACAAGGAAGTCTGATAACTGCATATGCTTCTCACATGCTGTTCTTTAGAAATGCATCAGCATTTATTGCATAGAAGTTTGATTTTCTCCTGTTGTGATTCACTGTCAGTAAAGAAGGATGCAATTGAAGAAACACACTATTCTTCAATCTTTACAGGTCAAACTTAGTGATCTTTCTTTCAAGTATTATTTGTCTAATTTTCTTTTTATTATATCAAGTGATAAGTTTTTTGAAAATAAATTGACATTTCATACTCAGAATGTGCTTCCTGTAACTGGTGGTTGAAAGAAAGCATCTGTCATATTATGTCAACTTTTCCTCTCTGATCCCCTAGGGGAATGTTCTGAATCATTAGTTTATAATCAGTTTTTGTTTTTAATTAAACATCAGCCATATGACAGTCAGAGGGAAATACAATTTTGCTCTTGGTCTCTAAAATAAATAGACACATAGAAATCATGTTCAGCAAAATATATGATAGGGTAAGTGAATAAATTTTATAACAAAAGCATATTTTGGAGTTTTTTTCATACACAAATACTTTCAAGAAAGAAGAAAAATGTTTGAATTGTGTAATGTAAAAACTCAAAATATTGATCAATTAAGTATTCAGTTTTCAATAAAGATAACATATAAATTGATTTTAAATACTGACTCATTTGATTTTTTCTGATTATTTTGTTCAACAAACCATTAAATCAGTCTACTAATAAATCTGCTAGTCTGTGGAAGCAGTTAGGTATTTGTGTTTTTAATCTGTTCTCTGCTGTTACAACAAGTACCTGAGGCAAATAAACTTTATAAAGAAAGAGCCTCATTCAGAGTTTTACAGGTTCATATTCCAAAATTAGGTGGCCCCCATATTTTGGCTTCTGGGAAGGCAGGCCCCAGCACTGTTCTTTCCACTAGGTTTCAACTTTTTCTACTATTCTAAACACCACCCAACACCACCACTTTGGAAGCCAAACTTCCCGTAGATGAACCTTTGTTCACATACAAGACATATGCAAATAATATGTGAGTGTGTATGTATATTTATCTATGTATATACATACATATGCATAGTACCTGTAATATATTTCTGTACATGCATAAGTAGAAGAGGGAATCTAAATCAATTTAAATTCCACTACAGAAATGAAGATGGCACTGTCTACCAGGACAGCCCAAGAAAGTACATTAGTATTTTCATCCTTGACAAACAAAAAACTGGTTCATAGATTACTCTGTTGACCTTTTTCCCTTGTCTTCCAGTTTTTAGTTTTTGTCTCTATCACTTGTTCTGATCATTTATTTTTGAACTGTGTTACTCTTGAGCATTTGTATGATTGTCAATCTGTAATCTCATGAGTTTATCATGATAGTGAGTAGAGTTTGAAGCTAACTGCTTTCATTATAAGTCTAGAAGTGAGTAGGGGGAAAATCAGCAAGACAAAAAATGTACATACATGGAAAGGGCTACAAATATCTTTGAAGCATGAACCATAAAGTCTGCTATTGGATCAGATTACAAATGTTTAAATATTCATTTTAATATTTTGCTATCCATTCATCAAGGTTATTAAAACTAATGTTTTTGATGTTTTTCCTCTCATTTTTCTCTTGGACATATGTTGTCTTACTTCACATTGAATTCTTTTGGTGAAATCACCTTTGTCTCTCGTCTATTCATCTGCTTTTTCTATGTCCATTATTGTAATGAACTTCTGACAATAACAGGGAAATATTTTAAAATTAGTACGAAATTACAATTGTGAGAAGAATAATAAAGAATTAGAATAATAAAAATATGTGAATGAAATAAGATGAAATCAATCAACTGATACATTGGTCATCGATGGTGAGGAGAGATTTTTCAGAGGAATAGAAGAGGGCAACCATTTTCAGTACAGAAGTGTCTATGTGGAAATTAGAATGGTGTATTTGATAAACTGAATTTTAATACAGGGACTGAACTGTCCTATCAAAATGGAAGACTACAAGGGTAGGGATAAAGGCATATGGGAATTATTAATTATTTGAAATGGCATAAAATAGTATATCAATCTTACAATGAGAGAATCATTGAACAATATTAGTCATAAGGAAAATATTATTAGATGATTGTTAAAAAAGAGAGACACATTCAAGTTGCCATAAGGGAAATGGACTGGTAAAAAATAGAGGAAGCATCAAGGTAAATTAACAGTTATTGTAAGTGAGAGACAAAATGAAAAAATAAATTGGACAGATTAAAATGGAAGTTTAGAAGATAGAGTAAATGTGTTTATAAATGTGTGACTTTATAAATGTGTTTCTGCTAGACCATGTATACCACAATAAGATTATAATTAATTGAAAGAAGCAGATATATAGCCTACATTTTTACCAGAACTATGAACTGGTGAATTAATATGCTTTACTAAACCAAGGTTAAATTGTATAATATATTTGGTGACAGCTTTGTGATTCTACTTTTAATTATGTCAATTTGTCGATTAGCTGCTTCGTCTGAATAAACTTACATAACCTGGATCAAAAAATGAATAATGACTACATAGGAACTACAGGGAGAGAGACAGAAGGAGAGAGAGAGAGAGAGGGAGAGAGAGAGAGACTGATTACCTTGATTTTGATTTTTATAATGGTATCAAACCTGTTTACATATATCCAAGCTCATCAAACTATACATATTAAAAGTATGCAATGTTTTGTATTTGTTATATTTCATCAAAGCTGTTTAAAAAAAAACAGTGTTGGAATTCTTTAAGGGCTAAATATCCCAAAGACTTGGAACAAACAGTGAGAAACTCTTTAATGTCAGAACACTAAAAGATTTCTCAAACTGCTTTTACAAAATTTCTCAGAACAAATTATTACCAAATATATTTCTAACAAGGGAATAAATATGGTTTGGGTTGGGAAAGCATGCATTAAAAGATGTAGTAATACAAATCAGAATGCAAAAAGGAAAGAAAATAGCAGTAAGAAAAGTAGGTATACAGCCAAAACAACTCACAATTATGGAAGGAAGAAGATATAGCAGAGAAGAATTAACACCAAATGCTCTGTACAGTGATGAAGGATAAAAACTCCAAGGGATTTTTTTACCTGGTTCAGTCTTGGTAAATCACTGATGTGCATTTAAATCATTCCTTTGTTTATTGGATAGTCAGAGATCTTGCTTGCAAAGAGGTTAACTATAAAGTAACTACACAGTAAGTAGTGGTAGCCCTCTACATGTATAGAAAAGCTCTCATCAAAACAAGAAATCTGGATTATGGTTTAATAGGATTACTAAATTATGTAAAAATTCAATTTAGAAGAAGAAAAAAGTCTACTGAAATGTAAGACAAGAATAGAGGAGATAAATATCCTAAATAAGTGAAACTAGAGTACAGCTGGGTATTTAAAATCTCTATGAAGGCTTTGGATGGATATTACATGTATTTTGGCACATTTGCAGAATACATAAAGTCATCATATCTGTTATTAATACTAGAAGTCAATCATGAGTAAAAGTGGGACTGTCAATTGTTATATTGAGATGGCATTGCCCTAAAATTTTCAGGCAGTATAGATCTTGTGGTATTCTATGGATAACAACACATTACCAGCATATCTAAAATTTAATCTGACAGTAAACTGTTAGTGGATAAATAAGCTTTTTTCTGTTTTTGTCTTAGTACTACTTGTGCAAGTTTTTCTTGAATTCTGTTTCACTGAGGTTTAGCGACAGGCTATGAATCAGAAGAGTTGACCCTTGTCTAGGGTGGGCTCATAAAAACATCCTTCGTATTATCCTTTAGTTTGTCATTTGATACATTTAGTTTCTTTGCAAGGTTAATGTTAGCACAGTGAATGAACCAAAAGGAATTATCAAGTTTACTAACAATGACGAGAGTTAAAAATATCTGTTTAAAGCTGTAGGTTAATTAGAGATAATCTTCTACTTGCTTTAGTAACACTGTACATCTGAAAGTTTGTTAAGCAGATAGTTTTATTTTAACTAATAGAATTTTCCTGAATACAGCCCTTCAGTCACCAGCAGTCACTTCACTTCTTTTGAAGTGAACAAAAGAGGGGAAGCTATACATAAATGTACATTAGGTACACATTTATCAAATAAAGTATTATATCACATCTTTATTATAAAGTTAATTGCTAGCCAAACTGAAAAGGTACACGTCGTACTTTTTCATAACTGACATTATGGATACAGTAAGAAGATCGGTGGTTACCAGAGGAGCAAGGCCTGAACACAGGTAATTTTTTTCCAGCAGGGAAACTAGAATGTATGATGCTGCAGTGGTGCATACATGTCATTATACATTTTTTAAAATCCATAATATGTACAACACCAAAAGTGAACTTCAGTGGACATTGGGTAACAATGATGCGTTGGTGCAGTGCATTGATTATAACAGAAGAGCTACACTGAATTAGGATGTAATGGTAGGAAAGGCTGAATATGTGCTGAGTAGGGTTACGAAGAAGAAAATGGGAGCAGTGTGGGATTCTTTTTAGTTTCTCTTTTGCTGTGAATGTAAATCTCCAAAATATGTCTATTAAAATAGTTTTAAATGTGTAGCAATTTAAAAAATGGATTAGAACATTTCAAATGGTTTCCACTCGTAACACAATTCCACCAACTGCTTAAAATATTTAGTTTGCAAAAACCAGTAGGTGTCTCTCATGCTCCGTTTTTTTAAAACACAAAAATGTCAAAAACTACTGGATAGGGAGAAAGGAAAATAGTACAATGGTTTGCAATGTACAAGTGGTGGCATCTTGCTCTTTAGCACAGTTTTAAATAAAATATTAGGTTTGCTTATTATTGGTTAGTATACATAAAAATATACCATATAATCAGTGAAGTGGCAGCTCAGATTAACCTTGAATTGTATAACATATACGCATCTCCCACTTCACTTTTATAACCACATTACATGCGTTAAAATTAATGGAGCTCCATAAGAATTCACCAATTTTTTGGAGATCATTAGTAATGACCAATGATCCATGTTACACATTAAGAAGCCTGTCAGGGGGCTGGAGCCATGGCTCAGCAGTTGCAGTGCTTGCCTGGCATGCGAAAGGACCGGAATTTGAACCCCAGCACCTCGTATACAACAAAATGTCAGAGCAATGAAAGCCAAATGAAAAACTAAATAAAATTCTCTTATTCTCTCTTTCTCTCTTTCACTGTCCCTTTCTCTTTAAAAAAATAAGTCTGTCATATTTAATCAAGTTTATTATGTTTTCTGAACCTATGAACTCATTAATTTTAGCCATATACTTTATTATTTTATTTCTACATGCTCCATTTGAATAGATCATGTAGCATATGAAACATATAGTTCCACTGATGAAATTATCCAATATTCACCAGGCTACACAAACAATGCTAGTTTGTAAGTGAAGGGGCAGTTTTTAATTACTTGACAGGTGCCAAAATGAATGAACTTGTTTCTGTATTTCATGTCTAAATAATCAGTGACTGCCATGAACTTGGAGATGTCCTGAAAAGAAATTATAAGTGCAGATATTTGAACCAAGAATAAAAGTGAACTAAATATATTGTTAATTAATAAAATATAGAATTTTGGTTATACAGAACAGAAAGAGAAAGACATGAAATCTGTAACAAAATAATTCTTTATTCATCAGAACAACACACTGTAGAATTCTCAAGTTGGCAATAGTATATGTGTGATTTTTGATTATAATAATGGGTCAAGTGATAAAAAAGATCTTGCTAAATTCAATTATATGTTTGAAATATGGCAGAAAAATCCCTAATGAATAAGACTTTTTTATTTTCTAAGATCTAAACTTTAAAACTATTCTGCATTAGAATGTAAAGCTAATTGCAAATTGTAGGCTAAATTTAAACCTTGGTCAATTATATTTGTTATTCTAACATGGTTAGATGGTAAATTATTATTACTGATCTTTCATTTTACAGTTTCATATAGAATACTTAAAGAAATGAAAATGGTTCTGTCCAGACCAACTCCATAAGAGAACACTGGAAGAGGGAGAAGGCAGTGCTTCTACTCAACTTTGCACATTTTATACTTATGAGGAATTGGTAAATGATATTGATTGTTCTGAACCCTAGTTCTCTCACTAGAAAAAATGTAAGCAGCAATGATATCAGCAAGATGGAGAAATAGGAAACTGGATTCTCACACTACATGCACCAATACAAAAACCATTTGTGAGGAATCCAGAGGACAGTTAAGGTGCACCCACATCCCAAATCAAACATGAAACTAATCACATCAACACTGAGAAAATTTGTAAAGTGTTCTTATCATAATCCCTTTCCTCAGCACATTGGAAATCCCTAACGCCCAGGTACTTCTTGCAGAGAGATAGAAGGCTAGACTATGAGTTCAAGATTTTGAGTTTTGAGGGACTACCCAAAAGATTAGTTTCTGTCTTGTCTGAATCCTTGGCTGATAGGAAAGTTCCCTGCTCGGAAAATGATGAGAGATAAGATTATGGTTTATCAATATGCACTCACCTACCAAAGTCAATCCTACAAGCTCAGCATGACATCACATGAGACTTCAGCTTTTCTATGGGGATTGAAAAAAAAAAAGATTGAAGCATTAGGTACAGTTCATACTTCAGTAGGGATACCCAAGGAACTAGCTCCTATTTAATATTTTATAAAATGTTGACGGGAAGTAACACACTGTATTATGACTGGAGACCACTGAGAACAGAAAGTAAAATTGGCAGTAAGCTGTTGCTCTAGAGGACCATGGTATAGCAGACAGATAACATAGAGAACAAGAGGCTTAAAATTATTCAAGAAATAAAAATCCTCTAATAATGATATTCATGCACATATCCAGAGAAGAAATATCAAAAGCAAAGGTTTGAGACGTGCCCATAAAGAATGTCTAGCCAGATTATTTTTCTCCATCACAAAAAGAAAGTCCTTAAATACTTTACAAGCCCACAGACTCTATAGAAAATGTAATGGGACCTAAGGGAACAGGGAAACATGTCCTAATTATAAATAAGTTTTCAGAAACTTATTCTAGAGAAATGGTTGTATAAGAACTACTTAACAAATAATTCAACATAACTGTCATAAAGATGCCAACAATCTCAGTGAAATGGTGAATGAACAAAATAAGAACTTCAACAGATAGGAAATACAAAACAAAACAAAAAGACCAACAAATTTTAAAGCTAAAATTAATTTATCAAATTGAAAATTTTACTCAAGAATTCAGCAGTTGACTTAACCAAGCAGAAGGAAACAATAGGCTGATTTGAAGGTATTTCATTTGACAATATCCCGACAAAGGAGGAAATAGATAAAAATTGAAAAGGAATGAAGAAAAGCTTTAAAGAATTTATGGAACACTACAGAAGATCTATAACAAATACATTATGAGAATTCTGTAAAGAAAATAGAGTAGGAAAAGAACAGAAATCTTATATATGGAAATAATATTATTTTATGTGCATGTACTAATCAGATTCCAATATTATGTATAACAATAATCATTCAATAAAAAAAGGAAAAAATGGTCACAAAACTCCCCAAATATGTGAAAGAAAATGGACACCCAGATTCAACAATCCCCAAGGCATCCAAATAGGATGAATCTCTCAAAAGTCCACACTAAAATACATCATAATCAAATTGTAAGATATTGAAGACAAAGAGAATTTCAAAAACAAGAGTAAATCATTTATTGTGTACAAAAGAAAAGAAAAGAAAAATTATAAGACTATGGGCAGATTTATCAATCAAATCCTTGTAATTCAGAATAGAATGGATTAATAGATTCAAAAAGTTCTGGGGGTGGGGAAAACTGATAGCCAAGAATGCTGTATCTAGGGAAAAAGCTCTTCCAAAAGAGGAAGAAGTCAACTTTCCCAGGTTAACAAAAGGAGAGACAGTTTATCTGTATTAGATGTGCCTTACAAAATAGATAAATAAATAAAAATTCTTAAAGGAGAATTTATGTTGAAATGAATGCATCTTGTTATGGTTTAGAGGTGAGATGCCCCATCAAAGCTCCTGTTAATGAAATAAAGTTCAGTGGTAGAATGATTGGGTTTTGAGGGATGTACCTATCAGTCTATCCTAGTTTGAATGTGGGTGATAACTATAGGAAGCTGTGGCATGGCTGGAGGATAGGTCACTAGGGATGTGCCCTGGAAGGGTTATTCTTCCTGTGGTCCCCTCTCCTCTCTTGCTTCCTTGCTGCCAATGGAAAGGAACTTCACCCAGGACATATCCTTTCCCTAATGATATGCAGCCTCATCTTGGACCCAATGCAATGGAATTTGTTGTCTAAGAACTAAGACCTCTGATACCATGAGCCAAAATAAATTCTTCCTCCTCTCAGTAGTTCTTGTAAGTTATATAAGTCACAGGGATGCAAAAACCTGACTAAAACAAATGCTAAACATAAAATTGTATGGAAGTATAAATCTTGCTAGAAAAGATAAGTATTTTAACAAATATACAATATTATGATATTATAATAGTAGTATATAAATTGCTGTTATTTCTCATATAGAAGATGAAATGCATAAGTACAAAAAACACACATAAAATATGTTAATGCATATGAATATGAAAAATATGTAATTTGTGACAGCAATTAAACAAGAGTGTATACTAATGAGTAAAATTTTCATACTTTTGTTTTGTAATTGAAGTTGCTAAATAGATTGGTACAACTACAAGATGTTTATGCCTATATATGTATATTTATAAGAAGATATAACAGGAAAATGAGAAAGGAATCAAAACAGGTCACCACAAAAAATTAAATATTTACACACACACACACACACACAAGGATATTGAGACAGGAAAGGAAACAAACAGTACAATTAATAAAATAGCAACAGAAGCTAGCTGTGATGATTTATCCCTATAATCCTAGAGACTCAGGAGGCTGAGGCAGGAGAATTGAAATTTGGAGATAACTTAGTAAGATCCTAGGAAATGTGTCAAGATCCTATTTCAAAACAAAACAAAAATAAAAAAGGTCTGGAGATATGGCTCAATGATACAGCATTCCTGGGTGCAATCCCTACTCCAAAAAAAGATGCATTATTAACCATTTCCTTGCTAATAATTGTTTTAAAGGTAAATAGATAATTCACCAATGTAAAGACATGGAATTGTTCAATGGGCAAAAAAATATGACCCATATATATACTGTTAAAAGACTTACTGTAGATTTAAAAACGTGCATAGGCTTAAAGTGAAGGAATAAAAAAATACATTCTTGCAATTGATAATCAACAGAAAGCAGTTGAAGACAAACGTATGCCAAAAAAATAGATTTAAATTTTAAAAAATTCTTTTTTTAATGTTTTTTATCTTTAATTTTTTATTAATATTTTTATTAGATGTATATAGAGATAAAATTGAGGGGGAACCATTATCCAACCATCAATAACCAATGGATATATACTTAGTTATCCAGGGCTAATGCCCAAATATGGATGCCCAGCTTGGGTTTCCCCCTATTGCTGTTTCCCCCAGAAGAATTCCTGCATTAAATGGGTATCTTGTGGAGGAATGACATTTGCTTCTGAGATGGTTCCCCCATATTCCCACTCTCCACTCTCCTAGGAGTTCTTCCTATACCCTCTCCCCTCCCCATTCCCCTCCTTATGTCTCCAAATAACCTAGGGAGCCATCTCCCTATTGCACTGAGAATCATACAATATGAAGTTATTGTTAGCTTAGCTGTCTAACCTACTGCTTCCCCATGTATTCTAGCTTCCACAGATGAAAAATACCATTCGGCCCTTGAGTCTCTGAGATTGTGATACTTCACTGAGCATAATTCTTTCCATCTCCATCCATTTAGCTGCAAAAGCTATAATATTGTCCTCTCTAATGGCCCAGTAGAATTCCGTTGTATATAAGTACCAATTTTTTGTATCCACTCATCCAGTGAGGGGCCTCTGGGTTCCTTCCATAGTCTAGCTATAGTAAATTGAGCTACTATAAACATTGAGGAAGTCATATCACTGTAATATGCTGATTCTAACTCTTTTGGGAAAATACCCAGGACTGGGATAGCTGGGTCATAAGGTAGTTCCATCCTTAATTTTTTGAGGATTCTTCACACTGCTTTCCATAGTGGCTGAACCAGTTTGCAGTCCCCCCAGCAGTGTAACAGTGTTCCTCTTTTCCCACAGCCCCTCCAGCATCTGTCGTTGTTTGTATTCTTCATTTTTGCCACTCTAACAGGAGTGAGGTGGTATCTCATTGAAGTTTTGATTTGCATTTCTCTTATAGCTAATGATGTAGAGCATTTTCTCATATATTTGTGGGCTTTCTGGACTTCCACTGGAGAGAAGTTC